>CAMOHE010052807.1:16302-78091 GCA_946598075.1 Artocarpus hirsutus | reverse complement strand
TTTGAAAATCCGTCGCATAAAACTCCAAATTGGAAACGGGCGTCAAATGGATCACGGAGTTAATCATGTGATACGCACGTGAGTTTTCTACAAGGGTAGAGGACGTCATTTTGCTCTCGTGTGTTTTAAAGGGGGCAGATGCTAGCTTGCTTGGGAAGCCGAAGGGGATGTCAGGGCACCAGAGGAAAAGTCGAAAAGAGACAGAACGGGAGTTAGCTTTTCTCCAAATTTCAAATTATTACTCTCTATTCCATCATCTTCTTACTTCTTTCTTCATAGATACATGCACAAATGCATCATTAAAGAGAACAAGTAAACAAATAAATGAAATTGAATTTAATCTTAAGCGGTTGACTTTCACTGTCATCATTTTTTCCACCACTAAATTTAGGGTCCGTTTGATTCATAAATTTGAATAAAAATTTAAATTTTTATAAGAGAAAATACTGTAGCAAAATAATTCGAATTGTAATTCGAACCATAAACCAAACGCACCCTTGGTACATTATGAGCACCCAACTCTAGCTTTTCAAAAATTATATATTCATCTATATATAACCACATACTTAACAGGATTAAACAAAATGTCAACTTTTAGGAAAGCAATGACCATAAAGAAAGTAGTGCCTAACAACAACATTCCACATCTCCATCCACCAGTCCTCTCTTTGAAAGCTGGTTTTCCATGGCGATCAAGTGAACCATCTTTTGTGCATGCATTCTCAACTCTCTCTTTGGCCATTCCCCAACTGATTGAGTTCAACCATCTTTCAACCTAACCCAATATTGCAAAATGTCGAAAAAAAAAAAAAAAGAAAGTCCTTTGCTTAAATGAGCCATCTTTCCATGATGATTGTAACATTTTCAGGCTTAGTGGATTATTCAATAGTTGAGTGTGGCCCTGAGAAAATAGGTTTAACAACCGAACCTCAAAAACAGTTGCCTATGTTTTCAGACACAAAGATCTGTCACTAAATGATACAACATGTTAGATCCTGCCCGTTGGCAATTAGCTATACCCTCTCCAACTCGGTTAGGTGTTTGTCTAGTTGGTCTTTCAACTCCTTTCTCCACCCTTGAATCAGTTTCTCGTGCTTATTGGTAATCTCAGTTTTGTGCTTCAACTCTTCGATTCACAAATCCTTGAACGGTTGTATAACACGATAGTGATTACCTTTCTCAGTGTTTCAGCCTTGTTTGGTTGATCCTCACGTTGAAGACCAATAAAATTCAGCTGAAGATTTTTGGCAGCCTCCATAAAATCTCTTGCATGTCTTTCCACATCAACTGAAGAATATCACAATATACAAAATCACACCATGTATAAAACACAATTTATAAACCCTCACTGAGTACGATAGTATCATAATCTACTGCACAAATGCATCACAGTTAATGTAATTAATCATGGCCCATTGGCATCTTATCTTCAAAAGTTGCAGGCCATCAAATAGAACTAGTGAAGCTTGTTTCAATTCTAAAGAAGGTAACTGAAAGCACAAGAAGTTACAATCTGATGTTGGATACTAACAAAGTAAACGGTAAGATTGAACCCATGTTTGATTAGAATCAGGTAGCTCAATAGGCCTCAACATTGCCATGATCCAAAAGGGGTCTAATAGCAAAGCCAACCTTATATATATATATATATAGAGAGAGAGAGAGAGAGAGAGAGAGAGAGAGAGAGAGAGCCATACACAACTTCATAGAAGCAGAGCAGCTTTAATTTAGCAAATATGTTCTTAGCTTTGTAAATATCGTGCATTTGAACAACTTTATCAAAAACCTCTTCTTTTCTTCAGAATCCTTACTCCTAAGACTCAATATTTACATAATATCACTGCTCAATTTCTGTCCCTTCTAGTAACTTGCATTACACGAATCTAAGATAATCCAAACACATTCTCTTAGCTTCTTCAGTCGCATACTCAGTCAAAATCTTCTGGCAAGAGTCGGAAATTATCCCAAAAGCCGAGCTACCAAATCTCGCTCGTTGAACTTACTCAATTACGACGCAACCAGGGTTCCGATTTATAAGCGAATCATATCCGATTATTGCAACACATTTATTTCAATCAAACATACATTTTTCTAATTTTGTATCCAAAATTTAGCCACAAAGTTTGATCACTGGAAAAAGAAAAGGAGACAAATTTAGAAGCGAGCAGAGATTGTAATGTTACCAACTCTGGAGCTCTCTTGCAGGCAAGCATGGAAGCAAAGAAGCCTCTAACACCATGAGACAAGCAATCATGCCTTCCCTAGGAGCTCCTCCAGACTGCAATGGCAGATCTGCTTGATGCTGCTGATCAAGTCCTTGTCTCTCAGCCATGTTTTTTACCCTTCTCTACTTTGCAAAAAATCTAGAAAAATATATCATTTTTCAAGTCATCTTTTTTTCTATTGTGGGGTTGGTGAAAAAAAAAAATCCTTTAAACAGTTCTCAATTGGGAAAAAGAGAGAAAAAAAAATAGTAGTTCTGATTTCGCAAAACGGAGATTCATATTAGATTTTCGAGTTCAAACAAAAATTGTTGTTTAAACCTGCAAAACAAACAGGTGCTTAATTAAAGTAATTGGAGAGAATGGGAGACCACTAAGGCACCAACCACGCTAAAGGTTTCCACTTTCCAAACGACCATACCTATCTAGCTTCAAAGTCACACTCACTTGCTCTAGTATTAAAAAAAGGGCAACACAAAAGTTGGTTTTAAGCATTGATTTTACGTTAATACCATTCAATGTACAATTTAATTTGTAGTTGACACAACAAAACTACAAAGATGGCATCTGAGAACTTTCATCAAACATGTAATATGCAACAAAAGAAACAAAAATAGCTAAATATAAAGATCAGGGAATGAAAATATAACTTCAGAACAAAAGAGAGAAGAGAGAGCAATTCCAATACCAATGCTTAACGAGAATGGGAAGATATTCGGGGTTTTTGCCTTCAAGATGCTCAATAGGTAAAGAAATTCGCGCTTGAGGGGTGTCAAATATATCACGTGATACGCACGTGAGCATTGTACGAGGGTAGGGGCGTCATTTTATTCTCTTACGAAAGCTGTTGGACTGGGTTTTGGAGGGAATAGGAACATATATTTGCTGTGCTTGGGAAGCTGAAATTCAAATTTTCACTTTCTTACAGGAAAAGTTCGTCATCAGCGTCAGAGCTTCAAAAGGCTTCCCAACCAAACACATTTGTTACAAAACTTCTCTTTTGCTTCTTTACAAAGACATCTTTGCCAAAAACGTCCACCCAAAAGCCACACCCCATTGTGCAATTTTAGCAATGGCCAACAGGCTTAAGGTGCAAGAGCTGCGTTCTGAACTCACCAAACGTGGTCTTAGCACCACCGGAATTAAGCCCACTCTGGTTCGAGTTTGATTCTTACTTCTTTCTTTGTACTTTTCTTTTTCTGTACAGGTTTTGTGCCTTGGCGGCTACTAATTTGGGGTTTTTTCTTTTTGTACTTTTTGGGTGTAGGTTCAGAGACTTGAATGTGATATTCGCGAGGAGAAGGAGAAACTACCAGACAAGAATCGCGGTTCAGTGGGGAAGAAGAGGAAAAGGGATTTGAAAGATGGAGGAAACTTGGTTGGGTCAAATGGGTCTGACAAAATCAAGGCCGTGGATGAGTTTCGGAAAATGGCTATCAAGCAGCTACGCGAACAAGCCTCTCTTCGTGGCATTTCCACTACTGGGTCTAAGAAAGAGTTGTTGGAGAGGCTCTCTCAGAATTCCGAGAAAAGACGGAAGCTCCTGCAACTTGTTCCTTTCCGAAAAGGCTTCTTTCCAACCACACGCTCAGGAAATGTTGTGGCGGAGTCGGTGGGCTCTTCTACAGGGCAAAACTCAGTAACTTTCCTATTCTTCCTTTCTCTGTCCCTTCCTCTTTTTTTTTCCTTGCGTGGATGTCATGTTTTGGTGTGTTGTTGTCAATTCATTGTGGACCGTGTTTTTCTGTGTTCCAGTTCTGTCGATGTAAATTTTAAAATGGGGAACAATTTGTTCAATGTTTAACCGAGGAGAATTTTCCCTTTTTTCCGATCCAAACTCTCAGCCACAAACCAACCTTGGCCTCTGTTTATCCCCGAAATAAGGCAATCTTCAACCTGTTGCATTACTTTGGTGTTTGTTTTTGCACTAAAATAATACAGTTAAACTTACCAGTTGTTTAGCTTGCTGGTCCAAACTAATCAGTTTGGTTATAACTGATCACTGCTATTTGGCCTACTATTGGTTCAAACCCAGCAGTTGAGCCCAATGGTTAGTTACTTGAATCTAACCCTAAAATTCACTCTTCTTCTCGGTTCTATTCTTAGTTTGGTGCCTCCATTCTCAGTTTCGAGCCTAATTTTATCTCTTTTCTCATTGCATCAGTTGGTTGCATCAGTTCTCTCTTCTCAGTCCCTGCACCTAAAAAAACCCACAAAGATCGATCTCAAATATTCTCTCTTCCTCTCAATCCTTGCCCTTGAAATAACCGACAAAGATCGATCTCTACCTTTCTTGGTTCGTCTGCTTCGAAGAGAAAAATCATCCCTCATGACAAACACAATCAGTATTGGTACTGTAATCTTTGCTTTTTGAGTCTTCAATTCTTCTTGCCTCTCTTTGAGTTTTTCCCTTTTCTCTAATTTTTTTAGGTCATCTCCTTTGAAGAGAAAAATGCGGCACTAGTTTTACCTTTTTTGTTGAAATTTTTGGTTCATTTTCTCCAAAGAGAAAAACCCCTCTTCGATTCTACCCCTCATCTTTGGTTTTTTGGGTTCACCTTCTCTGATGACAAAAACCCCTCTCTGAGTTTTACCTCTTTTGCCAATTTTTTGGTTTCTTCTTTTTATACGAAACCTTAATTTGTGCCCTATTTATCCAGTTATTCTAACCTCTATCTATGAAATACTTATAGGAGTAAAACCCCCAAAACTATTGCATTCACTGATCTCACTATTCTATTCGATTAAAAATTTAGCACCACACTCTTTCTAATCATGGCTCCTGTTTTACAACCTCGTGCTCAAGCATTTAGAACTCTTTCTCCTTCATTGGTGGAACCCTCAGCAGGTAAACGCCAATAAAAAAGGACCTCCGGTGGCCTTTCAAAGCAACATTTCCATGGGAGAAAAATCTTCTCCTTGTTACGGTAGCAGAAAACCCTCTCTTGGCAAAAAAAAACCAAGTCCTCACTCTCCATTGGTTTTAATTCGGTACTTTTCCATTTTGTACTCATGCAATTACTGATTTTGTGACCTACCTTTGATTGTTTCTCATGGTTTTAATTTTCCTACATTCATTGTCTTCTTACTTGCTGATTTGACATGCTCAATTATCTCTCTCGTTGTTCCTCTACTCATTGTGTTTTGTGAATTCTCAATGGAGTATAGTTTGTGCACTTTTTTGTGCTCGTTGCTCTCTAATAATTGGTTAATGTTAGACGTCTGTGGTGCTTGTCATACACTTCTCCTTTATTGTCATTTTGTTACTATAAATGTGATCTCTGCATGCTGTCGTCTCTGGTATGTTGCTATAAACACGCTTTGTTAACTTCTCCCATACTGTCTAATTTTGTTGTTTTTAATTGTTGGTCATCTTTGCATGTTGTCATTTTTGGTATGTTGTTGTAAACACATTTTGTTCACTTCTCCTATACTATCATTTTGTCACTACAAATGTGTGGGACTTTAATTCCCATAATCTGTTGTTTTGTTACTACAAATGTGTGGGACTTCAATTGGTGAATTCTGTCGTTTTTAGTTGTTGGTCATCTCTGCATGTTGTTGTTTCTAGTATGTTGTTGTAAACACGTTTTGTTCACTTCTCCCTTGCTGTCGTTTTCTTACTACAAATGTGTAGGACTTCAATTGGTGAATTCAATCGTTTTTAATTGTTGGTCATCTTTGCATGCTGTCATTTCTATATGTTGCTGTAAACATGTTTTGTCCACTTCTCCTTTACTGTTGTTTTCTTACTATAAATGTGCGGGACTTCAAGTCTCAAATTCTGTCGTTTTTAATGTTGGTCATCGTTGCATGCTATTGTCTTTGTTAATTGTCGTTTCTAGTATCCTTCTCATTTTTGTTTGGCAGCGGTTCATTAAAGCCGTGCCATGTTTACTTGTCATAGCCCAATTTCCATTTCATATATGTGTTTTTTTTCCTATCTTATGTTCTTGTCATGATTTTGGATTTTGTCGTTAAAAAGTGAAATGATCTGTTTTGGATACGTGGTTGCCACAAGAAAGTTTCTAATACATTATAGGCAATAGTAACAGGCTGTAATGATTGTTGGCATTTTTGAGTTATATTGTTTACTGCTTGTGTTTGTGTCCCTCGGCGCTATGTTGCCAGTGTGTAGTTGGCCTATCGGAAGGTCTTCTTTGTATCATATCAATTGTCTTCTTTCCTGTGTTTATCTGTGATGTATGACCAATAATGTTCACCATGGTAGCATCTGGTGCTGAGAGGATTTGAACTAGCACAAATGATGTTTGCTCATACTTGTGCTTTTAAGCCTACAAAATTTGTTCTCTATATTTCACTTGTTACGACAAAATAATATATTTTAGTTCACCATACCTACGAATTGACTGGTTATCATATAAAAGGAAATGCCTAGGAGCAAGTAGGATTCTATTGCTTGGACTATGGAGAGAACTGAATTACTAATTAGTCTCCTTCAGGACATTGTTAAACAAAGTGGAGAATATAAACTTAATAAGAAACTATGTGAGAGTTGGGCAGCCTACTTGACAACACGCTTTAATTATCCTGTAATGCCAACCCAAAATAAACATAAGGAAGAGAACCTGCAAAAAGAATGGGCTTTTTTAATACTTTAGATGGTGCGATACGGTTAGGGATCAACCTTGAGAGTGGTGAGTTTGCTTGTTCTATGGAGTATCGTCTCGAACTAATTAAGATACATAAAGCATGCTATGTTTGCAAGTGGATCATTATTTTACAAACATCAAAAAAAGTTAATTTAATTTAATTTTTTTCTTTTTTTAATTTTGTCTCTCTAGAGTAATCCAAAAGTGGCAAGGTACATCAATAAAGATGGATATTCATCTTTCAAGACATTGGATTCTATTTTTGCTCATTCTAAAGATTCAGGTTTGCTGGCGTTTGATACTGCTTCATCGCATGCATCGATGGCTAAGCACTTTTCTAAGTATGATAACCATATGGACACTCTTTTGCAAAAAGAAAACCACATTGATAATGTGGTGAATGATGTTAGGAGTTGTTTGAATCACTTGTGCTCAACCTCTTCTATTGACATTTGTGGAAATGATTCAAGCTCGCAAAGTGTTGGCAAGGGCAAAAGGAAGGTAAAGGAAACTAACGAGGGGGAAAATTGGCTGAAGATAATGGTGCAGGCGATTGTGGATTCAAAAACGAAGCCTAATGCTCAGTTCGTCAAATGCATCCATATTCTTACAGAAATGGGATACACGGGTCGTGAGAAATTAAGGCTGCAAATGGTACTAAAAGATGACATTGGGTTGCAAACAATATTTTTAGAGAACGATAATGATGACGATCGTAGACTGTTAATTGAAAAGTATATGTCAAAGTAGTTTTTCGTGTGTACTAACTAGCTTTGTTTAATTTTCATCCTCTATATCATATTATGAGACATTGTTTGATTTTTCTTATTTATTCGTGCATTGGTGACTGTAGTTTTAACAATTACTTGTAAGCAAGATGATTTGTAATTTGTTCGACTATTGACATTTGTAATTTGTTGTTGTATTGTTCTAACATTTCTAGTTATCTTGTTAAATGCATTTGTTTAATTTTTTATAGAGATAGTTGTCCATGATGGATACTAAATGTTGCATCTCTATGGCCTAGAAAGGTGAAGGCGGGATAGGTATAGATGACAATGATTTCCTTTTATTCGTTGTTGCTTATCTTGAGCAACGACGGCGGTTTAATAGGCCACAAATATGTCTTATGCACACGTTAATATTAATAGGAAAAATGACGATGTTGGAATTACTTAATGGTCATGAAAAACCGTTGTATAGCAAAGTAAGAATGACATACAACCAATTTTTAGTCTTGAGTCAGATCTTAGAAGAACACACAACCTTGCGGTCTTTTGAGGAGGTCAATATTCATGAGAAACTTATGATATTTTGGCATCTTGTGTGCCATGCCATATCGAACCGAGAAGCACAGGATCATTAGCAACACTCGAGGGAGACAATATCTCAATGCTTCTCAAAGGTTTTATCGGCAATATGTTCATTACGTTATTAATTCATTATACCCCAAACTATAACAAAACACCAAAGTTTATTCGAGACAATTGAGAAAAGCATTCAAATTATTTCGATGCAAGTGTAAACACTTTTTTAAAAGCATATCTAGTATAACAAAATACACTAATGGTAGTAATCCTCGTTTTATTCAGTCATGTGTAAGATGTAATTGATAAACAACCGTGAGCAATTTACGAGGGTGGGGATGTCATTTTATCTCTCATGGGAAAGCTTTTGGACTTTTAGGCTTTCGGTTTTGGAGGGGAGGGAACAAATACTATTTAAGCTTGCTTGAGAAGATGGAATTTAAATCTTTATGGATCGTTTGGTATTGTTTTTAAAATAAATAAAAATATTTTTATTTTAAAAAATAAAATTTTTTTAATACTTATGCTAAGTGTTTTTAAAATTTTTTTCTCAAAAAATATGAAAAAAAAAAATATTCTCAAAAGTTTGGAAGACGAAAACAAACAGGGGAAAAATTGATCAAGCATCATCGTCACTCGTGAGAACTTGAAAAGGCTTCCCAAACGCACGCACTTTTCCAAAACCATCGACCCATAAGAAGCACAAAAGCCACACCTCAGTCCCACACTCCATCATCTATTCATTTAGCAATGGCAAGCAGGCTAAATGTAGTAGAGCTCCGTTCTGAACTCACCAAACGCGGTCTTATCACCTCCGGACTTAAGCGCACTCAGTCTGGTTCGAGTTTGACCTCTCTTTCTCTCTCTCTCTCCTTTTACCTTCCGTACAGGTCTTGGCGATTTGGATGCTACTAATTAGGGGCTTTTTTTTTGGGTGTAGGTTCGGAGGCTTGAATCTGCTATTTGTAAGGAAAAGGAGCAAGTACCAAACAAGAACGGCGGTTCGGTGGGGAAGAAGAGGGAAAGGGATTTGGAAGATGAAGAAAACTTGGTTTGGTCTAATGGATCTGATAAAATGAAGGAAGTGGACGAGTTTCGGAAAATGGGTATTAAGCAGCAACGCGAACAAACCTCTCTTCGTGGGATTTCTGCAACTGGGCCTAAGAAGGAGTTGTTGAAGAGGCTCTATCCCCATTCTGAGAAAAGAGGCAAGCTGTGCTCTTCTGCAGGGTCGAACTCGGTAACTTTCCTATTCATCCTTTCTCTGTCCTTATTTTTTCTTCTCTTTCATCTCTGGACGTGGTTTTCTTTTTCTGTGATTCTGTTTTCTGGTTTTGTAAATGTACGTATAAGAATGGGGAACAGAAAAGTTTCCCTTTGTTTGTGGCTTGTGTTGTCCAATAGACATTCCCATGTACTCAGAAGTTCACAGAAAAGGAATTTCCAGATTATAATATGCACTGCACTATATTTGGAAGCAATGCTGCGTCTGGTTCAAATGCATGTGGCTCAGAATCATCGCATGCCCCGCAACAGAAGACAGCTAAGGAGCCGATTCAGGTTGAAGTCGATGAAGAAGCCAACAACAGAGATGAGGCAACGGTTGAAGGCCGAAGGAGCATCCAACAATCTGGTTGTAGAGGCTTGCGTGAGGGCTTAGCTCTTGCTTCGCTCTTGCTCCCACTCCAAGGGGTGTAGGGAAGCAGAAAAACAAATGGAGACGAGCAAATCATGACGACGACGACGGCGGGGGGACTGCTAAAGCTATACGAATGATGGCTAAGACCTATCTGAGCTGCCACATAGACGACGAAGATTTTCCCGTGATCCTTGTGGTACTTTGGTGGCTGTATACACAAAATTCCTAGAGAGTCGCATATAGATCATAACACTTGTAAATCTAATCGGGCATCTTGAAAGTGGACGAGTTGCTCATTGATCATCCCAAGTTCATTTTCTTACAAATAATGAAGGGAAGCAAATCTTTTGAAGGCCTTAAGTAGCATATTGGCAGATAAAGGTCTACTAATGCATATTGGCAGATGTTGATGTGACTCTTTCTTTCTTCTTATAATTATTAATGTTGTATTATATTTTCAAACACATGCTATCTCTTTTGATGCTTTCTGATGTTTTCTCCTAATTCCTTTTATATCTTTCCAGTTTTAGCAGGATATATCTTCTAATGAATCATATCAATTGTTGCTTTTTGTTTCCATCTTACCATGGAGTAGATTGTAGTTCAGTACAAAGTATCAATCAGCCATTTTACAAGGTTGACAATATTTCCAGCTAAAAAAAAAAAAGAAAGAAAGGAAAAAAAATTTTTTTGCAATGCAGTCACAATAACAATAGAGATGCAGAGTATTTTAATCTCAGTTCCATCAGTTCGCAAACTGCACTGCAACTGAAGAAAGAAAGGAAAGCACAAAATGGAAGAAAAGCTAAACAGAGGAAAAATGCCCTTCTATTGCTCAATCGAATGAAAAGCACTTTTACGCAGCTGGTCCTTTATATGGTATAAGAGGAATAATTCTTATCCTAGGTTGTCCTCCTGTGAAATCAGCAAAAAGTCTCTCTACAGTGAGAAATTTGCAAGGAGTATACAATTGGCTACAGCTATCTATCCTAGTCTTACAAATGTGATTTACTAACATTCTCTATCAAAGAAGAGTGCTTAGAATTGTACAGGTTCTCTCTCTAGCTCAAAGTGCTTTCATTCTTTGCTTCCTGTTTTCATTTCTTAAATTTGTGTTGTTTTTTGAAAATATCCTTTGGAGTTGATGTTTTCAGGAATTTCTTTTATTGGTTTTCTGATATCTATTAGTACTTATATGAAATGCTAGCTTTCAACTTGATGAGTGAATAGGAACGAATTCAATGAGAGAGATCTTGCATATCGATTGCGTTGCTTCCTAGGAGTTGTGCACATGCGTTTATTTATTTTTTTGGTTTTTGTTCTTTTTTCATGAAGAAAGAAATTGTATTGGAAAAATCTACATTCTGTTGAAGAAGCAAAGTGCATTTCATTGGTTTAATTGTTTTAAGTTAGACGGGATATTTGGCTTTTATATCATGCATTTTAAAGCATATTAAATTAAAAGGCACACCAATAAAAATAAATTGACACAATAATGACACTATTATTTTAGTAGGAATGTAATCTTTTTGCAATTGAAGGTCAAGGTGATGGTGGTAACAAGTTAGAAGTTGATACTATTACTCAGCTTTTGTATAAAGTTTTAACGTCGTTTTGTTTTTTGTTTTCTATTTAATTTATTAAAAACAACTAATCTCCACTTAAGACATTACAAAAACTAAATAATGTCAAACTTTTTCAAGATCTTTTCCCCTTCAATAACAGTTTGTATTATTTATTAACGAAAAAGGACGTTTGGATCGTTGATTTGACATATCAATTTGAATTGAAAATTATGTAGCAAAATAAATTCATAAAAGAATTTTTGTTTGAATAGAAGTTTAGTATGGTGGTAGAAACTATTGGTTAGAACTGTTTTTAAGAGCTTTATATTGTAGTAATTTTTTTTTTTACTGTAACATATGAGAGCTGTACACTGTAAATAATTGAATTAGTGGTATAAACCACCCTTAGCCAAACACACAGTTAGAGAACATAGAGAATGGGCATATCTTTTCCATTCAAAAAAGTTCAAATCAATACAATTAAAACCATGAACCAAAGAAGAAATGAAATGGAGGGTGCTAAATTCTGTTGGATAGTTCAAACTCAATTTGAATGAGGAATAAAATCTAAACCGAGTGCTTATCAAACAGGGATTTGAACTTAGTTCGCTTATCAAATTGAAAATCTATTCCAAGTTAGTTCTGTGTCAAATATCAACAAGTTGGGCGCTGGATTTTGTAGTTTTTTGTTCGGAGTCCTTTACTTGACTTAAGCATGAAAGGGGTTCAATAATCAGTTTTATTTTTTTATTTTTTATTTTTTGTTGCAAGGGTTATGGTAATTTATTTTTGCTTATGGACCATGCATTGTGGAGTGGATCGTGAAAAATGTAAACGATCTCCCTTCAAGCCATACATATAACTTTTATCTAATATAGATTTTCACATAATTCTATGTGTATCTATGAGATGCAGTATGTAATTCTGTTTACCCACTTTAATTTAAGCATTTGTTTCCCTTCTAGTGCACAAAACTAATATTTTAAAGCTTTTATGTTTTTTGTTTCTTGTGTGGATAAGGCCTATGTTATAAGTATATAGTTTCGATCATCTGCATCAATTTGTAATTGCATGGATTTATAATAATCTTGGCATAAATTTCTAATCGCATAGATTGCTAATAATTTGTAAAGTTAAAGCTTTTGCATAATTCATAGGGTGCAAAAAGCGAAAAAGAAAAACGATTTTATTTTATAGTAAATAGGATGTTTTCGTCAACAGTTAAGCAAATATCAAATCTGAAAATAATTGAACGAAATTCATTTGCTGATCTTTTTTTTTTTAAATCTTGATTTTATCTATGAGCTGTAGTTTTAGAGGCGATCGAAATTGGGCAGGCTTGTGACAGTCCTCCTCCAAACGGCGTCGGAGATCACAACTGTCGATGGAGATTGCGAGCTCCTTTACTAGTTTGCAACGACATAGATGGTGGTGGAAAATCTGCATTGAGCCGGCTCACCATCGGCCGTTGTTGGAGATATGCAGATCTACGAATTTGCCTAAAGGAGATCGAGGGTGCCACTCATAACCTAATGTCTAGATTGGATCGAACCATTGCCGAAGACGTCATTGCTCATTGCCGGGGATGCATAGAGATCTCCATCGAGCTAAGGAGGAGGTTAGATGGAGAAAGAGATAGAACGTGTAAGAGATTGACCATGTGTTTGGCTAATGGTGGTTTACACCATTAACTTAGTTATGAACATTGTAAAGCTCTCATATGCTACAATAAAAAAAAGTTGATAAAGTATAAAGCTCTCATATGCTACAGCAAAAACAATTCTTACTATTGGTTCCTAACACCATACCAAATATCTACTGAGATGATTCGTGAGAGAAATTTGAAATTAGACTTTTAGTACTCATCGACAAATAGATTATCGGACTTGGACCGCTTATGCAGTCTCTTGCTCGGCAAGCTTTCCATTTAATAGGGTTAAACATCATATAGGTTAAGTGAGTTTTTGAAATTTTCAACCCATCCAATCAAAGTTTGAATATGTTGACCCAGCCAATCAACTTAAAATTTAAAATTAATACCAATTAAAGTTTAAATGGGTTAGACGAGTTAGTCGATTTAAGTATTATAATAGAAGGAACAAAATTAAATCTAACAATTTAACTTAAAATGAATAAAAAATCTATAATTCATAAATATTGATATTTTAAAGTCTCAACATTGTCTCAAAAAGTCATATACTACTCCTAAAAAAAAGTCATAAACTAACATGAAAATAAAAAGATCCGCAACATAAGTTCAAATATATTAAGTCGTAAATTAACCAATAAATCATAATAAAAACTAATACAACAAAAATACGAAGAAACATTAGTCAACATAGTGCATAATTGTCAACTTTCAACTCCAATATAGTGCATAAATATTTAATAATAAGATGTTTAATAAGCATGGTTAGAACCAACCCACTCCTCGAAGAAAAACAATCTCCACTTGCCCATCAACTCACAAAAATTGGCAGGGTTAGGGCAAGTTTCTCTATCATGGGTTCAGAGTTCTCAGTCATCTCGCTTACCTGATTAATTATATTCCTAATAAAATAAATAAATAAATAAATAATACACATCTATATAAGACTTTAAACTAAAAATAAAAAAAAAATATTTTTAAATTTTATAGTTATTATGCAATACAACACTATACTTAAAAGTATATAGATTGTAATATATTACATGTAATCTTTTAATTAAAAACATGATATAATCAAACAGGCAGGTAATTAGAAAATAGGGTCAAGGGTCTTTTAAACTTATCTCCGCTCTATGACTTGTGACTGGTTAAACATTTAACTTGTTTACAACCTAACTTGTTTAAAACCGGATTTTTCCTATCCGATTTAAACGAGTCTCGAGTAAATGAATTCCTGGGTGAAATTGTCATCTCCAAGTGGGTTTGGGTCAAGACAGATTTAGAAAATTTCAACCCAAAACTCACTCAGTAAAATCCCAAATTGGGTTAGTCAACCCAAACAATTTGTTGGGTTGAATTTGGTGGGTCAACTGGATCGGTGGCTTTTTTTTTAATTTCACCCTTGAAGTAGCGAGTTTCCAACGACTGGACAAACTAACCGTAAACCGGCTTCAAAAATTAGAATATTGCTCGAGACGCTTCACAATTCACGTAGAATATTGCTCGAGACGCTTCAAATCCTTACTTCTTCCATATATAACACGTTGCACATATCGCCATTCGCCACACACAATTCACAATTCCCGTTTGCAAAAAACGTCTTGACCCAGAGCACCAAAGCCGCACTCCATTTCGCAGTCTTTTATTTTTTTGAACTCTTTCTTAATTTCATTTTCCCTCCATCATCTAAAAGTCTTATTTAGCAATGGCAAACAGGCTTAACGTAGAAGAGCTCCGTTCTGAACTCAGCAAACGCGGTCTTAGCACCACCGGAATTAAGCCCACCCTGGTTTGAGCTTGACTTTCCCTCTCCATCTCTCTCCTTTTATTTTCCGTACAGGTTTTGGTGCTTTAGGCGGGTTTTATTATTAATATATTTTTTTTCTTGTGTGTAGGTTCGGAGACTCGAATCTGCTATGCGCAAGGAGAAGGAGCAAGTAGCAGATGGGAATGGCGGCTCGGTGGGAAAGAAGAGAAAAAGGGATTTGGAAGATGAAGAAGACTTGGTTAAGTCAAAGGCGTCGGACAAAATGAAGACCATGGACGAGTTTCGGAAAATGGGTATGAAGCAGCTACGCGAACTAGCATCTCTTCGTGGGATTTCCGCAACTGGGTCTAAGAAAGAGTTGTTGGAGAGGCTCTGTCAGGATTCGGAGAAGGGCCCTGATAATGGCGTTCCTCAAGGTACTTTTACTTTTTTGTTGAGAAATTCTTGATTGTGTTTTTGTTTGCTGAGAAAATGTGGCTCACAAAATTTTACCAGTTTTACTAGATAGTAGACAGTGTTAAGTTGTATGAGCCTAATTATTGTAGTGCTGATAATTTTCTCACACAAGGACTGTAAGATTGTGAGGTATGCGATTCTTCTTCATTGTAATGAATGTTTGATGTGCTTGAAGGTGAACATAGCCTTCGCGTTGAGGATAGACCACTATAATATTCTGTGCATCCCTCGGTAGTATAAAATCAGAACATTTAATCTTAACAAATAGGCCCTCAACATTATGGAATTTGCTGTCCATAGCTTAAATAAGAACTTATTACCGATGTCTGGCATCTGTTTTCTTAAAGCTCAATTTTTTCTTTTTTTCTTTTTCAATGCAATGATCTACATTTTCCCTTTTGACCATCTTAGAATTGAAATGTTGATTGCTATTGTTGGTAATAGCTGAGGAAGAAGAAGGGGATGATTGCAAGGAGGAGAAGATTATGACTGCCACAAAGAAGGGTTCGGCAGTGCTGGATCAATGGCTAACAGATGACATAAAGACACAGTACCATGTTTTACATGTTGTAAGTGTTACAAATTAATATCATGTTGCAATTTGTAATTTTTATTTGTGTTTGTTTAAACATTATGTTAAGGTATATATAATTCAATGCAGGGTGATGACATCTATGATGCCATGTTGAACCAGACAAATGTTGGGGATAACAATAACAAGTTCTATGTGATTCAAGCTCTTGGTTAATTCTTTTTTTCCCTTTCGAAAATTTTATTGATTCTTTCCGAAATGATTTGGATTTAAACTTGTGAAATTACTTTACTGAGTTCTATTAGTAACATATTAACATAAATGTTCATCCGTTAGCCCTTTTCGACTTTCTTAAGTTACTTGGTGCTGAGTTTTGCGGCCTTTGACTAGTTTTCCTATTTTCTTTCAAAAACTACTTGCAGAATCCGATGATGGTGGGAGATTTATGATTTATTATAGATGGGGAAGAGTGGGTGTGAAAGGGCAAAACAACATACAAGGCCCTTACACATCACGAGAAATTGCCATCCAGGAGTTTGAACAAAAATTTTTTGCGAAGACCAAGAATCACTGGTCGAATAGAAAGGAGTTTGTTTCTCACCCTAAGAGCTATACTTGGCTAGAAATGGACTACAATGAAAAAAAGGAGGACTCAACTGTAAGTTTTCTTGATTCTGAGTTCAATTCTTTAATCTTTCTGAAAGCTAGAGATTCTTATAATGTCCTGCATTTTTTTTGTTTTTTCCCAAAGTAATATAGAATCGTCAATCTGTTTCTCTTCTCTCTCTCGTTGCCTATCTTCCAGAAAGGGGATGAATTTAGGAGGGCCCTTTTATGTAGAAGGCCAACATTCTTTACATGCTTATCTTTTTATATATATAAAATTCAATTTTAGCCTCATCAAGACAGGGTCTTCTGTTCTCGTGAAATTATCTTCCTCATTGTTTCTTAGTGCCTGCAAAATTACCAGGTCAAAGAACAGCCTATCTCTGCTATACAAGCAGAACCAAGGAACTCTAGGCTTGAGCAGCGTGTTGCAAAGTTTATCTCTCTCATTTGCAATGTCAGTATGATGAAGCAGCAAATGATGGAAATAGGTTTGTTCACCTGCAATTAACTGTCTGCAAAATATCATGTCATTTGTCATGCAAATGTGCACGTGTGTGTGTGTGTGTTTTTTTTTTTTTCCTTCTTCTTGTTTTATACCTATAGCCCACGTGAAATTTTTTTTTTTACCCTTTTTTGTGTTTCTTTTAGGATATAATGCTGATAAATTGCCGCTTGGAAAGTTAAGCAAATCAACAATTTTAAAGGTATGCATTCCAGTTCTGTTTAATTGTTCTTTGAAACATACTCAGATTATGGCTTTCTAGGAGTATCCTGAACGTTTAATTATTATTATTTTTTTCTTTTTTGGGAGAAAATCATTATTAAGTAGTTGTAAACGATTCAAACTAACCATGGTCACTGAACCCGTTATAAGACGGACTTGGATCTTAAACATTTCTCTCTCTCTTACACCCACACACACATAGTCAGTTTTTTTAACGGAATATAGTTGGGAGGACTTTCCCATGATGATTCTTTGTTTTGTGAATTTTGGGCACGCAATGTTCTTCTTACGTCCTTCCTCAGAACATGTATAGGGGACATAACAATTTGTCCTCTCCTGTTTCTATGGAATACTTTTAAGTTTCATGATAGATAGTCTTGTATTTTTTTTGACATATCAAGGGCTATGAAGTGCTGAAGAGAATTGCTGATGTGATTGGTCGGTCCAATGGGAGAACACTTGAGCAATTAAGCGGGTAAATTGTTTTGTTTGTTTGCTTGAAAGGAATACGGTTGTGTTTCCTACAAGTTTAAAGCATATTTTGTTGCAATGTTTCGCTTAGTTTTTCTTCTTTTAGACATGCCTGATGCTATAGCAGCCAAAAAAAAAAAAGGCCCGATGCTATGTATGAGTGAATTTACATTCTCCTGTACTTGAATTAAAATTAGACCTTATTAGTCTGATAAATCTGAAATTGCATAATAAAAATTCTGGTCTTTTACAGAGAATTTTACACCGTCATTCCTCATGATTTTGGATTTAAGAAAATGCGTGAGCTCTCTCTCTCTCTCTCTCTCTATATATATATATACATATATGTGCATATATATACACATATATAAATATATCATTTTGGTTTTCAGAAAGGGCTTTTGTTCATACATAATTTGATTGATGGCAGGTGATTTTGTAATTGACACCCCTCAGAAGTTGAAAGGCAAATTGGAAATGGTAAACCTTTCTTGTAGTGTCTTTTTTTTTTTTTTAATCCCCTTGCCTTGTGAGTGGGATGGGGAGGGAGAGCTGTTTCTTTAATTCTATATGCCCGGCTATTATGACATGTATTTGGCTTCTTTTGTTTTATAAGAGGCGTGCTTAACTCCATAATCTAATTGAAGGTTGAAGCACTTGCTCAGATTGAGGTGGCAACAAAATTGTTGAAGGACGACATTGGTATTCAGGTACATCTGGTTAACTCTTAGTTATAATTGCATCACCGTGGCTTATAATTTTTTGCATTACAGAAATTTCTTTAGTGTCCTCCGCATAAATTAAGAAGGCACACGCACTTTTATAAAATTATGCTCCATTTCTTGTTAAGTGGGTATATATTTTTATTTTCTACAGTTTATGCGCAGAATATCAATATTATCTGGCCCTTTTTTGGTTATATCACTTTTTTTTTTTTTTCCTCTCACAAAAGTCATGGAAGAGTCCAGAAAATCATCACTCCAATGCAATGAGTTGCTATTTTTTAAGCTTGTTTACTAATGTATGTTTCTGCCATTCTTGTAGGAAGATCCCTTGTATGCTCATTTTCAAAGCCTTCACTGTGAGCTGACGCCACTCGACGTTGATTCCGATGAGTTCGCCATGGTAGATAAGAGTATAGAGTAATAGAAGTTAAAATAGTTCGCATCAAAAATAGAATTTGTATTACTTTGTATCAAAAATGGTAGTTATAATAATTAAACGTATATATCCACAAACAAACGTAAAATGTTAAAAACCACTTTCCCCTTTATATGGGTGTCCACGCATGTTTTGGGGTGTTTGAAATTATACATACATATATATATATATATATATCTATTTATTTGTTTTTGCATCTTTGGTTAGGTTGCAAAGTATATGCAGAACACTCATGCAAAAACACATTCAAATTATACTGTGGATATTGCCCAGTTATTCAGAGTATCGAGGGAGGGTGAAATCGACCGTTTCAGAAAGGTGAAATTACACGGCTAAAAATATTTCTTGTTATGATTTCATATATTTATTTATGTATTGACATTTGGAAGCAGTTCTCGAGTACCAAAAATAGAATGCTCTTGTGGCACGGTTCACGTCTCACAAATTGGACTGGAATCTTATCCCAAGGTTTGCCGTTTATCCATTTTTTCGTACCCTCAAATAACTAAAAATACTAAGATTTTTTGTCAACAATGTGTGCTTCTACTTGTGGATGGAATAGTTTGATAGACTTCTGCTATAGACTAGTTAAGAGAGTTAATAGGAATTTTGGGTTAGTTGCTGATTTGTAAAGGTTGTTCATAGTCAGTTAGTACTGAGTTAGAAGGCAATTAGTAGGATAAAAGGGGGATTATTGGAGAATTGGGATACGGTCTTATTAGTGGGAATTTGTTGATAACCTATGGGAGAGTTGCAGCCTCTCGAACGCTGCTACTCCTTGTTTGTGTGATTCATGTTGATGCTGTTCTGGATTCAATTTGATAAAGTTCCATTCTTCCAATTCTTTGTTCTATTCTCTGTTGGTTTCCAAAGTGATTTCTCAGAATTAGCTAGGATCTTATTATAGTTTATTTATCAACTAATGAATCATCAACTGCTGAGAAATAACTAAATGCAACCTGTATTTCAATACTGTAGGTTTGCGCATTGCTCCACCCGAAGCACCTGTAACTGGTTACATGTTTGGGAAAGGGGTTTACTTTGCTGACATGTTTTCCAAAAGTGCAAATTATTGCTGTGCTTCCCACAGTGCTACAACTGGCGTGCTGCTTTTGTGTGAGGTTGTCTCTTCATCTACACGAATTCTTACTGAAATATCTGCTTTTAAGATTGAACAACTTGAGATTGGTATATATCTTGAGGTCAGCATTGTAAATTTGTCTCCTTTCTCGTGGTTTTTGGGTTGTGAATTGCCTTAGGTTGCACTTGGTGACATGGCTGAGCTTCTAAATGCAAAATACAATGCCGATAAGCTTCCAGAGGGAAAGCTAAGGTCTGTTGTCTTATTTATGTAGATTGGATACATACTGACTTATGCTTAGTTTACATTCTTTTTAAAACCATTTTTATTGTGAAATCTCTCTATCCCTAATTCTCGGTACTTCCAAAATTCTGCATGGAGACATCCTAGATTGAAATTTTTAGTGCTTTTTTCCAATACTAGTTTTGTTATCTTCCCCCTTGCAAATGAAAAGAATATTGTTTTTCAGTACTTAGATATGCCAAGGTTAGTAGCCCTAATAATTAATCAGTTAAGTAATTTGGTAAAAAAAACCTACCATGGCAGCACAAAAGGAGTTGGAAGAACTGCTCCCGATCTCTCCAAAGCTCGGGCACTCAACGATGGCGTTTTAGTTCCTGAAGGAAAGCCGAAAGAGAATCCACACCATGAGGTACTATTCAATAACATCTAGGATCATCTCAAGTATGAATACAAAGCTAGTTTGTTTAGATCACGGTTTATAATCTTATCTGATTTATATCCTTCTTGCAGGGTGCTTTACTGTACAACGAGTACATAGTTTACAATGTGGAGCAGATTAGAATGCGCTATGTTGTTCAGGTCAATTTCAATTTTAAACGATGACGCCCTGTACAGGGCAAGCAAACCCTTTGGTTGCCGATTTGCAAACTTTATTTTTGTCCATCTTTTATCTTGTAAAAGGCAAGCTAGCGTAAGCGAAAAACATGGAAATGAGCTTTAATATCTTATTTAGCTCCTTTTTTGTGTTGTTAGGACTAGATAGAGGGAAATGGAGTAAGTGTACCCAGTTGTATGTTCAAAATTTATGTATGACGCTCACATAAGATTGTATAAGAAGCATACTTTAAGCTGTTACGTCATCCTGTTATAGTATGGTCTTTTCTAATGATGAAAAACGTACCGTTCATTGCACTTCTAAAATCAAACGTATACGTGAAAATCTAAAGGAAAAATGTGGTTTATTAATTAATCTTCCATTGTCCTTCTACCTTCTCAAGTGGGGTTATGTAATATGTTGTGCACTCGTGTGGTGCGGTTCATGCGTGAAAAGAAATATAAGCCTTGTGAGGACTTGTTAACAAGATTATTAGACATTTGAGCAAGACAGTTACCAATGAAGTCTATTAAAGTTCAAGAATTTGAATAAGTGCAAATATTGTTGTTCAAGTTGCCAACAAAAAAGTGATACCTCATTCCTGGCTTTCCTTGGATTAATAAGTGCATAAACAAACAGTGTTGAAAGGGAGAATGATGTAGCTTTCATACTCTAACATAGTTTTTAGCTGTCAGATCTTCATTAAGTTCTACTAATGTCATTTTTTTTTTAATTTGACACGAATATGGTGTATTATGATGGTTTACAATTGTGTCGTATCGATATGATTTTTTTTTTCATACTATAATAATAATAACACTAATAATAAGGAGAGCACTATGATTTCCGAATGGGTTTAAAGGGAGAATTTTGTAGTTTCCGTACCCTCCATGTAGAATACAGTTTTTAACCATTAAATCTTTGTTAAGTTTTGTTAATTTATCACTCGAGTAGGATAATTTTTCATACTCTATCACGGAAATAAAAATAATAATAATATGAGAGTAAAATTAGAAGAGCACTGGCAATTTTCAATGGACACTCAATTACCTTTTTGTAGCGTTGCTGTTCCTTAGTTTTTGAGGTGAAGTCAAACATATGCATCAAGTGATGGTAGAATTTTAACTTGAAAAGAAGCATGATTGAGTCTCAAAAAGCTCTTGGAACAAACATGAGTGTATGACCTGATAAAACATTAACTGCACAGCCAAAAATTGCAGAGAGCACACGCCAGTATTTATGTCCCTAGATTTGATAATGACCTCATCCAGAATCTATGTTCTTCTCCCGCAAGGCAATTTTCCTCTCATTTAAAGGTCACTCACACCTTCCATTTCTTTGTTATTATTATCATTATCACAGTTTTCCTTTTTTTTTTTTAAAAAAAAAGGGCACCATGGAAAGCTTTCTCTCTCTACATGGGCCTCACCTGCTTTTTCATCAGTATTAGTTACCCTCCACTTCTGTCATGATTTTTTAGACTTGAGCACTGGCTTATTTAAAGTCTTACGAACTCTTAGCTTTAAAATCCTGTTTGTTTGTTTGTTTGTATTGAACATTAAGTAGGGGTTTGAAACATTATAGAAAAATGCTAAGTTAAACAACAATTATCTGAACTAGATCACTTAATGGGATTTATTTATATACCATAACGTTTTTTTTTTTTTTTTTGGATTTTCTTGTGGTCGATCTGTTTGTAGATTTTGTAGGCTTTGCTTTTTTATGTTTTATTTAAAAAAAAAAAAAAGCCAAGTCAAACAGTGTTGAGTCTCTTGGATCAAGAAAAAGTGATTATTAACTATTGGCAATTAGTTGCTCTACTCTGAAATCAAAGCACTGCAATCATATTGCACAAATCTCTAAATTGCTCTAACACACAGAATCCCACACACAATAACGTCTGCCAAGGCTGTCAAGGACATAAAGGAAGGTGGTCTAAACCTCAGTAATTCTTATATATATATATATGTATGTATATATTCACAAGAATTGAAAACCCCATGTTGCCATGCTTTCTTGACGGGACAAAAACTTGTATAGAATTTATTGCTATTGCAAAAGTCGTGGCAGTTTTTTTACTCCAAAGGCACGCCTGCTCTACATGCTAAAAAGCCAATATAGGTTCTTTTTTTTTTTTTCATTATAATTTATCAAGGCCAATTATTTCCTATAGTACAAACAATATTTATGCATGTATGAGCTAATGCTTACTAGTTTTTTACTTCACGTTATATGCTTTGAGGGCTTCAAGACACCTTACCCTCACAAGCTTTGAAATTCTTGAGTCCATATCTACGAAACTCACCATAAATTCTGGCTATGCAAAGTTAAAAAGAAAAAAAAAAGAACAAAATAAAAGCTGATTCCCTACTACACATAGGGGAATCATATCTAACTAGGTGGAAGGTAGAACTTCTCTCTCTCTCTCTCTCTTTTTCTTTCTCTCTCTAGAAGAAGAAGAACCAAATGCATGATGCCACTACTCAAAAACATGTAGCCGAACACGCAAACCCTACGTGCACTCTTACATTATTCTCTTTTTTTCCCTTTGGTTTGGACTTTCCCCAATTCCTTCCCCAAAGAGAGAAAAAACACCCATGAAGAATTGGCCCCACGTGATCAATGCGTGATCTAAATCTAATCTTAGGGCCCTTGGCCCCCCCTTTTGGCAGGGCTCTCGTGGGATTAATTGCGTTGGCATTACATCACTCACATCACACGGTCATCCTCATCCAATCCCTTGATCTTTTGATCAGACGGCTGATGCTTGTTTGGCCCTTTTGTGTAAAAATGAGGCAGACAAGACCCTGTTTGGGGTTTCCTCAGCTGTCTCTACTTTGAACTCTCTCTCTCTCTCTCTCTTCCCACGTACGTACACAAAAACACATGATGGCGTGGGATGGCTTGGCAGAGTCGTTTTTCTTGCCCCGCTTGTCTTATGTCTGGAATTCATAAATTCTAGGCTTTCTTTGTTGGGCATTTTTTTTAATGAAGTATTTATATTGATAGGTTATTTGGCACTTATAAATAGATGGGCTTCTTCGCTAGCTCTTTCCATTGCAATATTGTAACAACAAAAAAGCAATTACACTGTAGCAAAGAAATAGTGGTGTGAAGGAAAAGAGTGGAGTGTGGAACTTGGAAGTGAAAATTGGGGTGGTGAGTAGCTCCTTGTTGGAGAAGCAGGGCACGTGCAAAAACCCATTGTTTTGGCACTCTTGACGATGCTATTACTCAATTCTTTGCACGTGCTCCCCTTCTCCACCATGGGCTCCTCACCTTTGTCTCTCTCTCTGCAGAATTATCTCAGATCAGTGTAGATGGTAATGTCAAATATGTCTTCGGTCCTTCTTTGGTTTCTGTTTTCCCTCTGTTTTGGCTATAATGCCAACCCCTTATTAGGCTTATTTCAAGAATTTATGTCACTTGTCTTTTTGTATTATATATAGTGTATTGATCTATATATACACGCACACGTATGTTTGTGTATATATATGTATGTATTCCTTTAGGCTCGCATTTTCATAAATTATTTGTGCGTACTCACAAACTTGCACTTATCTATTATTAGAGGAAACCTATATGTAAACTTGTCTGCAAGTTGTGAATACTACAGCTTCTTTTAGTATTGTTTTAAAAGTTGTTGAGAGTTTTTAAAAATGTTTTTGTATATTTTTGAAACAAAAATTTTAAAAACACTCTCAGTGTAATTTTTTAAATTTTTTTTTTCAAAAACAAAATCATTTTTACTTTTTTAAAAAACAGTATCAAATTGGCCCTACTATTCTGTGTACCAAGTGGTTTAATTAGTTTTGACCATGATGTAAAAGTCAACTTATCAGCATCCCTTACGACGCTTATGCGGGGTTAATTTAAAAACGCATCCTTTTAATTTCTCTTCTTTCTTATAAAAAAGTGATATGATCCAACCAAAAAAAAAAAAAAGAAAAGGGAAGTTAACTCTACGACGATACAAAAATGACGTTATTTACCTTTATGGCTATGTGCGTATACAACCAATAAATATATTTTATTAAAAAAACAAGTGGAATGACATTTTGATGAATCACGCTCGCGAGGGTCTTGGTTAAAAGGCATTGCGACTTGTTCTGTTTTCCTTTCATTTGGTAAATGCTTTTACCGGTGCCTTCTTGTGGATCTAGAGCAAAGACTTTGTCGTGACAGGTGAAATGTTGAAGTCATATTAATGCCTTGTGTAACAAAAGTTAAAAGTCTTACAGATATACGTTCACTACTACTACAAATTGTAGCTTAGACTATGGTTTCTATGAAGCAGTCGTTACGCCTGCCTAAAAAAAAGTGCAGCACAAAAACTTTTGTGTTTTGGAAATTCGTAACGCGTTTTAGATGACGATTTTTTAGAAATTGTCGCCTAGCCGTCGTTTAACACTTAGAAATTGTCGTCGAATTTTAGGTGGCCTTTTTAATTTTCCTAAAAAAAAATCATATTGTGCCCAATTGTCTCTTTTTCTTCCTTGTCCCTCTTAATCCTCTCTGTTTCCCTTGTCACCCAGTTGCTGTCGCCCTTTCACTGCCATTGTCATCACCCTTGAAGACCGTTGCCTACCCTCGCCCTCGCCCTCGCCCTCATTGCCAACACCCTTCGTCGCTCCGTCTCCATTGTCGCCGCCGTCTACCAACAAATCCATGGCATTACTTTGAGTGAGGGTTTTTTTTTGTATTATGGAATTCTTGGATTGTAATTTGTTGAATAATTAGGTTTAGGTTTTTTGAATTTACTATGTATGCTTGTGAAATTAGTTTGGTTGTGGAATTTGTTAGATTTAATTTTGTTGGAATTAGTTTGTTAAAATTAGTCTTCTTAAATTTGTTGAATAATTAGTTTGATTATGGAACTTATTGGATTTATTTTTGTTGGAGTTACTTTGTGTGAAATTAGTTTTCTTGAATTTGTTGAATAATTAGTTTGAATATTGTGGAATTTGTTGGATTTAATCAGCTATTTAGTTTTGTTTTAATGTTAGATGATTTTGTTGTTAGGTTTAATTTAGTTGAATTTGTGTTATGAATTAGTTATTGCATTTGTTGTTATTATTAGTTTTGTAAAATTGTTGGATTGTTGCTAGATAATGTGTTGTGAGATTGAATGAAGATTAATTTGATTTTGTAGCAATGAATAAAAAATGAATGTATGCTGATAAGATGAGCGATGAATATGAGAAAAGGGTTGACGATTTTGTGGCTTTTATGAAGGCAAATGTCAAAGGGAATATAATTCATTGTCCTTATATAGATTGTGGAAATATTATAAAACAATCATACGACGATGTTAGGTTTCATTTATATCCATATAGGATTGATTGGACTCACCAAATATAGATATGGCATAGTGATAGAGTATACAAGAAAAAGTAAAGTGTAAAATAGAAAATAAAAAAAATAAAGAAAGACATCTAAATTTATAATGACTCACCCTTATGAAAGCAAAGTTTACTATAGAGCTACAACACATTTCAATCTAGACATTTTTCTTCTTATTGAGTGCATTTGCTTAAAGGAAATAATCACATTTTTAGAAATTAACCTCCCAGAACGAAAGAACTATGATACTTATAGATCAGGCCTGGGAGGCTTCATAATATTAACAATTAAAAAGTTAATATTTCAAGAGGTACAATATTGCATAAACTAATAAACCTAAAGTCTCCTACCTTCTTTGGACACTTAACTCTTGAAATAAGGTTCAGATTAATAGAATTTCCATTGATTTCCACTGTTGAGAACACCCAAAGGCGCAAGCCCCACAATATCACAATGCTTTTGATAGAAAATGGTATGAAAACCATCCGTCCTCGAGGTTTTAGTTGCTTCCATGTCAAAAAGTTATGCTTAAATTCATGAACTAGGAAAGTGTCATCGATCATATTCTTCATTGCAGTCGGGAGCCTTGAGGTTACACTGCTCATCACATTACGCACCACACTAGGATTGGGTGTTGAACAAGTGAAAAAAGGATCTCGATAATATTATTGAAGCAGTCACAAAATTTCTTTCTCTTGGTCTTCTAAAATGATTTTGGAGAAAAATACGTGGAGACATGGTAAAGGTATGAAACATATATAATAAAAATTTACATAGATAAACTTTTGAATACAATGCGTATAGATTATATTAATTTAATATTTAATAAATATATATAATTTATGCTTATCAGGTTAAAGCGATTAGGACAAAATTCTTCTACGGGAAATATCTTTTATGTGAAACCATTATCTTTCTTGCTTAATCCTCATTACCGTCTAGACGTATGTGTGGGCATAAAAAGAATTAGGGTTTCTAGGATCACTTTTCTTACTTTTAGTCTCACACTAATCTCATCACCTAAGCAAAGTAGGACTAGCATAGGACTCTCTATACGCTTACTACTAGCTCTAACAAAGTTTTTGCTGTCTAACAAAGACTCTCTTACTTGTGTGTAGAATGAACAGAGAACTCTATTCATAGAGAATAAGAGACTTAATTAATTCTGAAAACTTCTTTTAATTTAAATTAAATATAAGATATTTAAATAAAATAAAAAATAAACTTTCCTTTTTCCCTTATCTGCATGCGGCTCCATATATAGAGAATTTGCATGTGTGTGTGGTGCCAATCTCATACCAGCAAGGAGGAAAATTTTACTTGTTATCCAATCCGATTTCTTTCCAAAATTCAAATTCCAATTTTGGAAAAATCGTAATTTTTAAAATTAGAAACTTCTAGACGCTAGAAACTTAGAGAACAAGTTTTGCGTTGCATATGGAACCCTTCCCTATACAGGCGTGTGCCACCCACAGTTCCTTAATTAGTTATTGTTATTAAATAATATAATTATTTAATAATTATAAATTAATTAAGTAATTAATTTTGAGTGGTTATCAATCTAGAATTCCATAATTCTAAAATAATTGTTAAAACCAATAATTCCACTTGTTCATACAGTGTTACAAGGAGAGTGGGGGACTAATAAACTCATAATTTCAAGCTCCAATAAAACCAATATATTAATGAAACTTTTCCATTAATATATTACTTTTTTGTTAATTCCAACATTAATCCACTAAAAACTTAGAATTGCATTCTTAAAATTATAAATATACTTACTCGTATTGTATGTAACGACCCTACGTATGTGACCATTACTTAACTATATAATCGTATACTTAATCATAACTTATCATAAAGTACCAAATTTGTGGAACAATTTTTTTTCATAATACTATTCAAATTAGTTTCCTTAAAACATTCCTTAATTAAAGCAAATCTTTTTTTTAACATTCTAAAATGGAATATTACTATAATTAACTTGTTTAAACTTTTCATATATATATATATATATATATATATATATTGTAGCATCTGTTGCAACATATTTGTCTTAAAGTAATCTAGACAAAAGCTACATAGTTACAACCTCAGTTTCAAATTGTACATGCGTAAAACTACTTATACATGCATACATAATTTATTTAAAAACTATTGCAGAAGATATACTTGTAAGTGGTATCCATACCCATCATAAATTGTAGACAGGTTACTTATCTACAGTATGAACATATTTGAGTGTGCTTTTGCTCAGCAGGTAGAAAACATTTACTCACAAAACAAAGCTTAAAACATTTATAAAAACATGCATGAGATGATTATGCTTTATTATGAATAGATCTTATGTATCTAACCTATCATACTTAGTAGACCTAAGTGTGTACATACCAGTTCTTCGTGATCATCGAGAAAGTTTCTTGAAAATCTCCAACGATTCGAGACTATAAAAAGAAGTTGGACTGAATGCTTCTCCATAGACTTTTACAACTTTTTGAGTATCACAATTCTTTTGTTAATTGTAAGTAGTGATTCTGCCACTAAACATGTGTTTTCTTTTGAAACTAGTTTCGAAATGGTTTTTTTGTTAGTTTTAAAAATCTTCGTAAACTGTATGTCGAAGATAGTTTTCAGATAAAAATTTACTTTATGAAAGTTCCTCATTTTGACGAAGCTAAAAGTTTTGTGTTTTTTAAAATCCATTTTTTGTCTTTAACATTACTATTTGTAGTTGTTTTTTTTTTTTGTAAACTTTATCAATAAAAACGTAAAAGTGTACATTTCTTAAGGTTGAAATCATTTGTTGACGCCTTTGTTTCTTGTTAAATCCTCTAATTAATACGATTTTGGTGTTTTATGTTGTTTTTGTGTCTTAATGTGAAAATATAATTAATTATGTGTTTTTAGTACATTTTTATATATAATATATTATGAGTAATTTTTAGATTCATTTTCATGTGTTAAATATATGTTTTGTGCGCATTAAATTAAAACCATAAAAATAATCTTGTGTGAATTTATTTTTAGTCTCAATATATTCTAAAATAAGTTTTAGTTTGTAAATACATTTTATTATATTTTTAATAATTTCTAAAAATATTTTCAAATATTAAATATTATGTCTATATAAAATGGAATTGGTCCGTTAATTTTAAAAGTTTGTATTTATTTTTATGTGTTTTAATGTAAAATAAATATTTTTATAATTGTTGTAAATATTGTATTTGTAAAATAATTAATTTTGTTTCAATTATCTATTTTTAGATTTGAATTTTGATTAAAAATGGAGCAAAACAGTATTAAAACAGATAAAATTGGATAATAAAAGCTCAAGAAAACAATTAAAATTCGAATTTTCAAAAAGCAAGACAAGTGGCATTCTCAAGCTGACTTCCTCCGCGTTTACTCCATCCTAGTTGCATCTCCAGCCTTCGTTTACGCGATCTACGATCTTGAAGTGTCTTTGTTTTACTCCATGTCACACCTGATTTCGAGCCCAAGCTTGTACATCGAAGAAAGGAATCTCGCGTGAAGAAAAGAAAGAAAAATTAATTAAAAAATCCAGTTGCCAAATTGAAGACGAAAAATTCAACAAAAATAGTAAAAAAACATTAAAAAGTTTTTAAATAGTGGCCATAATTGGCCTATAAATACTGGGTTGTTTCTTTACTCCATTCCCCTTTATTTTTTTCATCAGCTGAGCTTTCAACTTAGCTAAGTCCTCCTTTTTAGAGGTGTTGATACTAGAGCACTCTTTCTAGAGCACTCCTTCGACCCTATTAAAAATAATAAAATAATATCTAAATTAACGTAGAAAGTTTGATGAGGCAAAGAGATGATATTGTATGTATAGTATTTTGGTATAGTTTTTAACTCTATATCTTTGCTGTAGTATTTTATATTTTGATGGAACAAATTATATTTTTCATGTTTTTAATAATTATTGTTAATGATCTTATGCTGTCTATTTTTACATAATTCAGTTATACTTTTTTTATGTAATTTAATTATGTTGTATAATTAATATTAATAAACATAAAATAATATTTAATTTTATGGAATGTCTTTTACTGCAATACAACTTGTTATGTTGTCGATTTTAGATATTTCATAAGACGAGTTTCTGCCAGAATGAATGCAACAATTTATCTATTAAAATATATTAATTTTAATTTAATTTATCTTTTTTATCTTAAATTTAAGTTAATTATAATTGTAGTGATAGTAGTTATAATTGTCATAATTAGTGTACCAAATCATTGGTGAGAGATGATTATTTATTGTTTTTTTGAGAAGTCCCTTACTACATTATGGCTTTGCTATATTGTCACTTTCAGAGGACTTGTAGAAATAATAAGTATGCTCGTTTTAATAAGAAAAGATTAAATATTTCAAATGCTTTAAAAATTTATAAATAGAATTAAATTCCATACCGATTATAAAACATACAAGAGATCTTTGAAGTTTTGCCATTTTAATTTATTAAAAGTCAAAGTTACCATTCTCTTGAAATGGAACCTTGAAACCTGTCAGGTTTTATTGTGGAACCTATCAAAACCAACCTCTGGTCATTAACCTAGGGTGCTGGATTGGAACATACCAAGTTCCAAAGTGAAACTTATCAGATTCCAACATATTTTCTTTAAAACAAAAAACACCAACTGTCTTTGGTCGCTGGCGCTAGGTACCGGACTAGAACCTGTCAGGTTCCAAAGTGAAACTTACCAGATTCGAATATATTTTCTTTAAAATAAAGAAGCACCAACTACCTTCGGTAACTGGTGCATGGTGTTGGATTGGAACCTGTTAGGTTCCAAAGTGGAATCTATCAGATTTTAACATATTTTCTTTAAAACAAAAAAACAACAATTGCCTTCGATCGCTGGCACGAGGTGCTGGATTGGAATCTACCAGGTTCTAAAGTACAACCTATCAAATTCCAATATATTTTTTTTTAAACAAAAAAGTACCAACTGTCTTCGGTTGCTAGAACAGGGTGCCGAATTAGAACCTGTCATATTTCAAAATAGAACCTATCAGATTCCAATATATTTTGTTTAAAACAAAGAAGTACCAACCGTCTCCGGTCATTGGCACGGGGTGTCAGATTAGAACCTACCAGATTCCAAAGTTGGAACTATCAAATTCCAATATATTCTCTTTTAAACAAAAAAAATCCCAGCCACCTCTGGTCATCTTTATCCAACAAATCAGATTATCAGAGTAAATTGTATTGTATTAACCATAGTGCACTCTTGTTCATTAAGCTCGAATCTGGCTCCCGATTTCTATAAAAAAGATTGCAAAATTTCTCATCTTTAAAAGAAGATTTGTAGCTTGCCGCATCCATTAGCCACTAGTGAATCTTTGTACTATAATTGGAGATTGAGATGCATGCACTAAAATAAGCAATTCTGAATTGCATTTACAGCCTCTCTTTGAAAAAAAGCCAGTTTGGTTGGTATAAATTGGGCCAACAAACCATAAGGGTGAGATTTTAATGAAACTTGTTGGTGTCATTAAAATGATACTTTTTTCTCCTATTAGATGGAATGGAAAAGAGAGAATGTAATCCATGTAGAAGAAGACTCTCATTTAATATTTTAACTAGTTCCAAACTTTCAACAATATTAGATTTGGACTAGCTTTGGCCAGTTGCTCTTGTTTCACAATCGCTTTTGACATACGGCTTCCAACTTTTGTAAAGTAATGATAGCAACGATCATGATCGTAGTAATAACGTGATAGGTCTTAGAAATGTGTAAACTTCATTTTGGATCTTGACTTTGCTTCGTAGTGTCAGCAACTTGAAGTAGCTCTATGTCTTTGAGACGTTTTTAGTTTCTTAGATGGCAGTTGAAAGAACCGTTAGTAGTTATTTTTGGAGGAATTTACTAAAAGAGGTTAGAGTAAATAAGATATGCTGGTAAAATCTGCCAATATGACTGGAAATTTATTCTCATTATGTTTTAGGGAAGAAGAAGAAGAAGAATATTGTCATCACAGAAGTATATCCCGAGTCTGAGTATAATCCTAGTCATGATGTTTTGGATGGACATGGTCAGATTAGCATTGAGGGTCTTCTAAATCCACTTCATGGAACTTCTGGCTATAGCAAACTTAGGAAGAGTGTGAATCAGATGGAGAGAAAATCAACTTCTACGCACGCTCCGCTACATAAGGCGGAATGAGAGAGGTTGGAAAGGAAGGCTGCATATGAACAGTCGAACAAAGGCGCACTTAAATGGGTGCCACTAATCAAGAGGAATAGGGAGGCTGGTACCATAATTTTTGACAATGATGTAGACTTAGGGTTTTCTACAGTAGGGGCAATAGCATCGGAATTTGAACCTATAACTGAATTTGAGAAGAAAATGGCTTCATTAGTCTATGATGAGAAGGTTATGGATGCTCACAGAAAAGATGGTTCCAGACTTCTTGAATTAAACAAGTCATGGATGCTTTAGATGTTCTCTTTTTCTTTACATATATGACCTCACTATTTGTTCTCCTTATTTTAAAACTCATCTCTTCTTCTTTTTCGTCATTTTTTGGGGAGATTTAATCCCAGGATTTGAGTACTTCACAATATTATTGGGAATTAATTGAATTTGGAGTGGGTCTACCGGAAAAATAGTAGGTTTCCTGCTAGTTTGCTTACCCAGTTTCCTCTGGTGTGTGGCAGGTATCTGTTGAAGATGAAAGAGACCACCAGAATTGTATTGCAAAAATGCGCAGCCTTCTTTTCCATCATGAGATGAAGGCAAAACACATAAAAAAGATCAAATCGAAAACATTTCATCGTTTGTTAAAGAAAGATAGACTGAAGGCAGCATCGACTGAGAATCAGATAGATCCAGAAGCTGCTAAAGAACTGGCAAGAAAACATGAGTAAGAATGGGCAAAGGTGATTACTTTTCCCACTTACTTAAGTCTTATACAAATTGATGTGGATTTGAACAATAAGCTTTGGAAACTGTCACTTAAACATCTTTTTGTTAATCCAGGAACGCATGACTTTGAGACACAAAAGCAGCTCGAAGTGGGCAAAGCGCATTAAAGAGCGTGGTTTAAATGCTCAGGATGAAGGTACTCGAGCTGCTATAGCTGAACAGCAGCACCTACACTCTCTCTTGACGAGAAAAGTGAACTCTATGAACGACACTAGCAGCAGTGAACAGAGTAGTAATGAGGATTCATCGGATGAGCAGGATAGGACATCCCGGTTACTGGAAGCAGCAAAAGAGAAGACACTTAAAGTTTTAAATGAAGAACATGAAGTGCCTAACTCAGGACTGCTTTCTTTACCTTTCATGGTAACCTTTTTTTTTATAACTGATTTTATTTCTATTTCAAGAAATTACTATTTGCTTATCTTCTTTACTAAGTCAGTCAGTTTTTTTCCCCTTACAATGCGATTTTGATGATCTCTGACTTTATACTGGTCTGTATATACGTTATGGTATGTGTTCTTTTGGTATAGGTGCGTGGAATGAAAAAAAGGAATGAGGCAGCTGCCGAGGAAGCTAAACTTGCTCTTGAAGATTTTGAATCACTATCGAAGCAGTTGGATGGTTTTACTAGAGGTGAAAATGCAAAAGTTGGCGCCTCAAGTGGTAGAATGGTTTTTAATGCAGCTGGGAAGCAGGCTTCAAAGTCGGGTAAAACTGAATCAGACAATAGGATTAAAGCAGATAGGTTTTATGATGATAGCGATAGTGAAAATGATTTGGAGGCTGGAGATAATACCGATGATGGGGACATTGGAAGGAATGATGTGCAAAACGATGTCAATATTGATCCAAATCTATTTCATGAAGTTTCTAACGTGCATCAGGATGGTCTCTTCAAGGTTATCTCATTTATGGTCTTTTCAAATTTTCGTGACTGTTTTATTTGTCTTCATAAGCATGAAATATCATTCTTTTGTGGTTCACAGAGCTTTGATGAGATTGCTAAAGACCCAGGTCCCAAGACAACACATGAAGTCGCTATTTTTGCATCAGGCTCTTGGAAAAAGGTTTTTATTCTTCGGCTTCTCTTCTTTCACACCCTATATATTGTCGTATCATAAACCTAAAAAAAGGTCATTTGATTGAATCAAGGGATTCTGTTATCTAACAGAAATTGGGAAGTTTCAGGTTGATAATTGGTAATGTTTAGGAGAATTTGTTCAACAGTTGTTGACAGTGAAACTGAAATATGTTAATAAACATGTCAAGAGGCACGCTGAAATTCCGTCAATATTAACTAACAGGTCTAAATGATTGGACTTTATCATATAATTGAGAAACTGCCAAGTGTACGTTCCCGCTATTTGAAAGTTTATATCAAATTGTAGTACGTGGAAACTGTAACCTGCCTTCCCTTTTTAATGGTGCAAGAATTGGCTATTATATGGGTGATGATCAGGTGAAAGGTGGAAATGATGGCAGTAAAAAAAAGTCTTCTGTTGCCATGGAACCCGTTTCAAAGAGTCAAGGTTTACAGGTATGTCATCTTCACATTTGTACAGTTGCATTTCTGATTGTATGATTGGATGCTTTCCTTACCTTTTTCATTTCTCTTTCGTTTAGGAAACTGAAAAGGATTTCGGTGAGGATGGCGATTCAGATAGTGAAGGCCAGATGGTAGATGGGATTCTCTCTTTAGGTCCTAAAGCTTCCTACGAACTTCCTTCCCAAGCTGAGCTCATTCACCAAGCCTTTGCCGCAGATGACGTGGAAGATGATTTTGAGAAGCATAAACCGGAGATCTTGAATGAAGAGAACCCTGAACCAGAAAAACCCGTTTTACTGCCTGGCTGGGGCCAATGGACTCACGTACAAAAGAAGAAAGGCTTGCCTTCTTGGTTGGTGAAAGAACATGACGCTGCCAAGGAGAAGAGAGAAGAAGCCCTCAAGAAGAGGAAGGATGCGCAGCTTAAACACGTTATTATCTCTGAGAAGTTGGACAAAAGGGTAATTTAAAATTACAGCAGTGTTCTGCATCTTTACCAGATATGGTCTCCGTTGAAATGGCATTTGGCATCTTTTCTGGTTTCAACTTCGGTTGAATTGTTTCAACTTTTGATCACTGGAAAGTCATCTTGTTTGCTCTGTGTATAATTGCTTTGAATGCTCTGCTCTGCTGATTGTATGACCCTCACGAGTGTATTTGGAATTTGTCAGGCAGCAGAGCATCCGCATGCCTATCGGTCCAGAATTCAACCCTGCAAATGCAGTTGCAACTCTCAATCGGCCTGAGGTATGTGCCTCGTAACAAATAATTTTTGTATTGTGGTTTTAAGAATTTTTGTAGGATTTTATCTTTTTGCATGTATTGCTATTTACCACCCAAATCAACCACAACATAATAACGTCTTCTTACATCGATTCGAACCTATTCAGGTGATGAAGAAACCGGGTCAAATTATAAAACCAATCGAGTTCGAGGAAGTGGATCGCTGCTAAAGCATGGCGGACAGAAAGAAAAGCAAAAGCAAAAGCAAGAGCAGAAACAGAAACAGAAGAAAAACAAGGGTACAAGTTAATTGAGAGATGCCTTCGTTGATTCGATGGTAGAGACTTGGGCGTTATAGCTAATTTATTCGCATCATTGTCACAATTTATTTTTTTTTCTTGATTTCCTTTCCTCCTTTTTTTTTATTTTTTATGAAGGAAATCTTATTTTTATTTCCTATTGGTGTATTCATTTTTTTTAATTTTTACTTTCTCAGAAAAAGGAAGGAAAAAAAAAAGATGAAGGCCATGTCGTATAAGCTTAGAGCAGCAAGAGACATTGCTTTGGCAACGTTTTGTTTTAAATTAAATGCATATATAATACGGACATGTAATAAAAGTGCCATGTCGTACTGTTGCACAGATGACACTGAATTAAAAATGACTAATTAACAGCAGAGGTCAAGTGACATGTCGTTTCTGAATTGACTTTCTAATAAAAACTTGCACGTCGTTTTTATGGTTGAGCCTGAACTACAAGACGTCATCGATTAAAGACATGATTAAGCGTGCCAAAATCACAAACGGACATGAAATCTGAATTTTTGTTCTTGAAGGGAATGTTTTGAATAATTGAATTGGACCAAAAAACTGCTTTTGAAAGTAATTCGTCGCTATCTTCGACAACAAAAGTCTACGTAAACTGTGACCGGTATGTCGTTTTCAGCTTGAATGTCAAGAAACCTCTAGACGTTCAAATGTTTAGAGTGATAGAGATCTTGATTTTACGAAAAGAAAGTGCAAAATCTAAACAGCAAACAGAAAACATCTACTTTTCTGTTTAAATCGAGACAGATAAAAGGGTGTTTGAGAATCAAGTTAAAACTTAGACATTATAATATATAAGGGTTTTACATTATAAGATATTTTTATTTTATAATACAACATATCAGAGTTTTGTATTATAGTTAGAAACTTGTTTTTCAAACAGTAGCTTTTACTAATCAATCATGTCGTTTTCCTTGCTAACTGCAAAAGTATGTCCTTTCATAAAACGACATCAAACTTCCAAATAAAAAAGATTTGCCGCTTTGTTGCATTTTTTTTCCCCAAGAAAACAAATAAAATACATCTCCATTTTCTTTTTTCTGAAACAAAAAAAAAAGGCTAATTAATTTATTTTTAAACAAAAAAGGGCTCCAAAACTGTTGTCCAAATTACGGATGCAGGCAGTCCCACTCCCAGCGCCACTGGCTAATTAATTACTGAACCCGCGCAAGATAGCCGGCAAAACCTTGCGTGCCCCTTTTGCTGCGTCTCGTTTTCAATTTCAAAAAAAATCTGTTTCGTATATCATCATCCCCGTTTCAAACCAAAATTCCGAAACCAAGACCAGAGAGATATATTTAGAAAGAAGAATGCTCCACGAGGTTCTCCTAGCCCTCCTGGGCTACACCGGCGATCTCATCATCGACGTGAGAGACCACCGCAATTCCCTCGGCGTCGCCCTTTCTGCCGACGCCCCCATCTCCGACGAGCCCACTTTCAAGCTCGCTCCTGACATCTCCTTCCTCGAACCTAGCGAAAGGTTGAACTAAACCCAAAACAATGGAGAAAAATCACCTGAATTGTTTTGTAATCTTCGCAGTCTTGTGAATCTGCTATTCGTTGGTGTGAAAATGCAGGGATCTGATTGAGAGGATCGTGACGCTAGGGTTTTACTGCCAAGAGCTCGACCGGTTTGCCACCAAGTCTCGGAATTTGAGTTGGATAAGGTCCGCGAACGCGAGTCCTGTGGCGACGATCTCCCAGTCGTCGAAAGGAAAAACCGGAAGAAAGCAGAGCGTGTACCGTAGAGCCATTGCTAATGGTATTGTTGAGATTCTGTCAGTGTATAGGTCTGCGGTTCTCCACGTTGAGCAGAAATTGTTGTCCGAAACTGTCCCCATTTTGGCCACTGTAACTCAGGGCCTCAACAAGGTTTGCTTCCGATTTTCTTCTTCCAATCACAAACTATTTGTGTTGTGTGAATCTTGTGATTTAGTTGTTTGCTTCTTTTGTGTGTAGTTTTTTGTTCTTTTACCTCCTCTGTATGAGCTTGTTCTAGAGATTGAGCGCGATGATATTCGCGGTGGTCAACTTCTTAATCTTTTGCACAAGCGATGCCATTGTGGAGTACCCGAATTGCAGACGTGCATCCAAAGGTGTGCATCTTCTTATCTTCATTTTCTTTAGAGAATTAGTACCAGTAAACCTAAAATGTAGTCAGGTGTTCTTAATCTAGTTATCATCTAATGCAATTGGTTGATATTCATTGAAGCTAAGAAATTTAAGTGCTTGTTGAACTTCGAAACAAATTCTATCCTTCTTACGTTATGTCCTCTTTACTTGTCCGTGTTTGAAGCGTAGGCTTCTTTGGCATGGACATCAGGTTATGTATAACCAGCTTGCTTCGTGGATGGTTTATGGGACTCTTCAAGACCAGTATGGAGAATTTTTCATTCGGAGGTAATGCCGGACGACATTCATTTCTTAGGCCTGATATGAAATCCGTTGTCAGTTGTGTCTTTGGTTGACTCTTGTTTGTGTTCTTCGGGCTTTCTTGTAGAGACTTTATGTGTAGCTGATTGGGTATCTATTTAAGTGATAAGAAACTTATTCTATAACTGCATTTGGTATCTGACTAATTTATTCGTCAATTTTCTGTTGTATTATGAAATTAATAGTTGACGCAAGTGTGGGTTATAACTTATAAAAATTTCTCTTTATCTCCTAAAAGTTATAATCTTCTAAAAATCATCTTTGTCAGAACTTCTGTGATTTACCTTTAAAACTAATAATAATAATTTCCATATTTGCTTCTGTTTTTCCAAGCGAGTGACTTAAAGTGATTTATGTCTCTATTGAACTTTCAGGCAGGAAGACAGGGATGTAGATCATGGCTCTTCTCATTCAGACATATTGAAAAAGTTGTCACGCTTATCTACCGATGATTCATCTTTAACAGATTGGCACTTGGGTTTCCATATTTTTTTGGTATCTTGAGTGTCTTTTGCTCTGCTCATGCTGTTTCATGCTCATACTTTATGCCCATACTACATTTATATTTTCATTTGTGGGTGACGATTGAATTCTTGTATTGGTTATTCGTGAAATGAAAATGGTATAGCTGGCAGTGATTTCTTGTCGATATGTTCACAGAAAATCAGAGTATATGATAGTATTGTCATCAAGTTTGTTATGTTTAATTTTTGCTTGCCAAATTTTGCTCTCACTTATTAAAGGATTCCTACTTTGGCATTATGGGGATATCTACCACTCTATTCATGTGATATATTATAGGAGGTTTAGGATTTGAAACTGAGAGTTAAAACTGAAAGTATTGTAGCATGTAATAGCTTTACATTATAGCTTACTTTTGTTTTATACTGTAGCATGTGAGACCATTACACTATTTGAGTTAGAACTAATGAGTTGGAACTGAGTTTGCCAAATACCCTTTTAGTTTTTAAACTGCCAAGTTTTATACACTAGCGTTAATAAGCGGTAATGTCCATGTCACACTCTGCTACTCCTTGACTAACAAAGCATGCTATAAGTTATGACTTATACATATGAGATAAAATTTACCATGAGGAGTGTTATTCTTCATATTTTTAACTTGCTATCACGTTGTCATCGGAATTTGGAATATATTTCTTTTTTCTTGAAAGTCTCGAATGATCTGAAATAACATTTTGTGCAGTAAATTGTTCTTTCAGCTCTTTCTCCAATTTTGACTTGAAGTTTCTTCTTCTTTTCAGTACTCCAAGAAGAAACTAATTTATGGAATCTAGTCTAGATATGTTATTAAAAATAGTCTTTTTCCCTCTTTTTGTAGGATATGCTGCCAGACCATATCCATATGCGTGTTGCAGAATCAATTTTATTTGCAGGTAAAGCTATAAGAGTTCTTCGCAATCCGAGCCATGCATTTCGGTTTCAGGATGCTGCATATCAGCAACAGATACCAAAAGGCTCTCAGAAATTTCAGGGGTTCATGGGACGTTTTCATTTCCAGAAGGAGCCTCTTGTTGATACAGAAAATATTGGAGAAGAATTGCTTCCCCAGTATGAGGCTGATAAGATTGAAGCTATGCTTTCAGACCTAAAGGTTCCCTTCCACTACCTTTATGTCATGATAATTTATTTTGTATGCGCTCTCTTCTGTGACATATATCTGTACATACTAGAAAGTAATAGTTGAAGATGCATTCCCTTGTTTGATTATCCTAAATTGGAAATTTGTCATGGGGTTTTAAGTGCATGAGCTCTGTCTTCTTTTCTGTGGTTCTCTTCAGTTTGTTTTATTTTTTGTTCATTGACTTTTCTTGAGGACATCGTGTCCTCTTTTCCTTTGTGATGGATTTTATCATCAATGAAAAGTTGTTTCTTATATAATATAAATTAATTATAAATTATGAACACTGCAATGAAAGATTTCAGGAACTTAAAGATCCTCGACTATCTTGACAAGTTTCGCGTTACTGTCATAATGCAAGAAATCTACTTTTTTCCCCAAAAACTCCTAACTGAATATAAATAGCAAACATCATTTGCAGGAATCATCAGAATTTCACAAAAGATCATTTGAATATGCTGTTGACTCCATTCGCTCTATTGCAGCTAGTCATCTTTGGCAGGTACTTGAATTAAACTTGGTTATGTGATATTTATAACTGCAAAGTCTGATGTATTCATTCCAAATTTGCAGCTTGTGGTTGTACGAGCTGATTTGAATGGCCATCTGAAAGCCCTGAAAGACTATTTTCTTTTGGCAAAAGGAGATTTTTTCCAGGTGAATAGTGGACATACATATAGACTATTGCCTTGTGTTTGCAATATGAACCTTGTGTAAAAGAATGCATACGCATCTCTTTGGAGTCTGCTGGAATAAATTCTTTTTGACTTAATGGTTCTGGCACTGCCACATTTATATTTGTCAACGTTCGGTTTAAAAAAAAAAAAAAAGGTCTTCAGAAACTCATTGAACTCTTGTTCCCTCCTTAATGTTGAACGTCATTTATTTAAGACATTTTTCTTTGACAATTTTACTTCTTGTCAAGGGGTTGGGAAATGGGAATGTGCAATTTCTGGAGCTATCCTTTCTATAGATATGCGGGACTTACCAACTGTAATGATTTCTTTGGAGTTTTCATCTGAATTTTTCACAATTTATTTTTTCTATAAAGTAACATGACATGATTTGTATGCTAGTGTTTTCTTGAGGAGAGTCGCCAATTGATGCGTTTGCCTCCTCGCCAGTCAACTGCTGAAGCTGACCTTGTGGTCTCTTTTCAGCTGGTAAGCTTAGCATGATATTTCCTGATTAGCTGAAAGTTTTTTTTTTTTTTTTTTTTTTTTGGGGAGCTGGTTTTGTGAATTGAGTCTTTGTTGTTTGGGGGAAAAAAAAAAATCATTGGTCTAATTGTAATGTAGGCGGCCATAAAGACTATTGGCAAGGAAGACAAATACTTTTCTAGAGTATCCTTGCGGTTAGAGCTCTTCTTTTGTTCTCCAACTGCATGTTTTTTTTTTTTTTTGAAGCAGCTTTAGAATTTGTGTAACTTCATCTTAAGGTTTCACGAAGAATGTATGTGTACTTAAGTATCTTTCTCTACCTTCTAGGATGCCTTCATTTGGAATGACTGTTAAATCCTCCCAAGGAGATTTAGCGAAGGGTGGTAACTCAAGTGCTACTTCAGAAACAGCCATTGATGGCTGGGATGGGATTGCTCTTGAGTACATTGTTGATTGGCCATTACAGTTGTTCTTCACTCAAGAAGTGCTCTCCAAGTAAGATTTTTTACTGTTGGTGGATATTATGTTCTAAGTGCTCAGAATTTTTATCTAATGTGCTTGAACATATCGTCATGAATTTTATCACTTGCTCATTTTGAAAGAGGGACAAGGCTTTATGAAACAAGGATGCAGCTTGTTAAGATTTGATGATTTCCATTTTTACGTTTTTGCTCATATGCATGTCCTCTATAATCCTGCTTCAGGTATAGTAGGGTCTTCCAATATTTGCTGCGGCTCAAACGAACACAAATGGAATAGGAGAAATCTTGGGCCTCTGTAATGCACCAAGATCACACAGATTTTGCAAAACGCCACAATGACCGCATAAATGGGTCAGCATCTCAACAGCGACGGCAACGATTTAGACCAATGTGGCGCATCAGAGAGCATATGGCATTCTTGATTAGAAATCTTCAGTTCTATATACAGGTCATAATTAATACCACATCACTTTCTTCTGTGTTGACTTCTTCTCGAGATTAGTTCTCTATGAAATGAAAAAAAGGGGCAATTATTCAATGTCGAGAAGGACTTTTCTTATATATATATATATATATATATTGTCCTCCTGACAAGTGTCAAAAGATGATTCTGTACTTTTACTTTGATCTCGGCTATGTAGTAGTTGTGTTCTCATTGATCATCTAAGGTTTCATTTCATTTATTTACTTATTTATTTTGTTTCCGTCGTAGGTGGATGTCATAGGATTTCAGTGAAATGTTCTTTGGGCTCGCATTCAAGATTCTTATTATTTTTTTGTCTTAGGTGGATGTGATAGAATCTCAGTGGAATGTGCTTCAAGTTCACATTCAAGATTCTCACGATTTTACTGAACTTGTGGGATTCCATCAAGAGTGAGTCGAACATTTGATTTCTGATTGCATTTGATTCTACATTGTTATATATATATATTATTAATTCATACATGTTGCGACTTTTTCTGCCCCATTAGAATAGGTTTGGTTGATTTATCCAAGGTGTAAAGTATTAATAAAAACATTAATATGGCCAATAATGTTGTTTATTATTCATCAAGATAGATAACAACTGTAAGAAAATTGATTATGAGGGAAAGCGACTTAAGACCGCTTAGGTATTTTTAGTATCTATTATCCTTATTGTTACCCGTTTCAAAATCTATACTGGAACATCTTTCACTAAATATTATTGTTTTGGGTACTTAGAGAAAATGATTTAGTATATGTACCAAGGGCAGAGAATTATTATGGGAAGATGAAATTAATGCGATACATAGTTCAGTTTGAAAATAACAGTCAGGTTGTCTTTAGTAGACTCTTCGGCTATTCTTCCAGACTTCTGTTTATTTAGGAGCTACTCAATTTCCATTTGTAGTTCTCCAAAGCATGTAGGGTCCAAGCTTCAAACAGATTTTCTCTGTTTTTGCTTGAATTGTTCAAGTGGACGCCAATAATTTATTCAGTTTCTATGGTGCTCGTGTTTTTTGTGGTTGCTGTCGCACTTGGGATTGACAACGTGTCAATATTTTTTTTTCAGGTATTTGTCAGCTTTAATTTCACAATCTTTCTTGGATATTGGATCTTTATCAAGAATACTGGACGGTATGATGAAACTTTGTCTTCAATTCTGCTGGAGCATTGAAAACCAAGAAAGCGGCACAGATACATCTGAACTAGAACATATAACGGAGGTATATTAGACTAACATGAATATTAGATGTTACATTATGATTTTTCCCGAGTAGGTTTTCATCTTCTTTCGATTTCTCACCTGGAAAAGAGTTCTTTAATTTCATGAACTTTTGATGCCAAATGTGAATGGTTTTTCCTTGTACTTGGTTCAGGAGTTTAACAAGAAATCGAACTCGTTATACACTATATTGTGCAGTAGCAGGCTTGTTGGGAGTCAGCGAGCCCCATTTCTCCGGCGTTTTCTTATGCGTTTGAACTTCAATTCATTCTTCGAGGTAATGCAATAAAAAACTTATTCAAGACTAATACACTAATTTTAGCTTAGCCCTGGACTTCGTTAGCATCTTATTGCCCCCTTCTTTATCAGGCAACTGCAAGAGGTGTCCTGAATGTTGTCAGACCTCGTCCAGCTCATTCTGTTTTGAATCAAGAGTAACATTATTTCATGAGTTTCAAAGTTCCTTTTTAAATGAATATGCCGTGTGAATGTGACCGCTGGTGAAGAAGGAAAATTACAGGTGCCAATATAATGCTTCCAGAGTGAGAAATGATTTTCAAGCTGTCCTCCTGACAGGTGCTTTTAGTATCTTGCCTGAGGATGCACGTAGAATATCAGCTTGATGTTCTTCCGATCATCCGAATGTTGGTGGGGTCATGAGGATTTCTTGACTGGTAGTGATTTTGCTTGTTAATCATGTGGTAAACCATCCCAGGGAAGTTAGGTTTGCCTTTTTGGTTGGTGGTTCGAACTTCAAGTTTGTGGATCCTAGAATGAGCCTACAGTTTCCACTCCTGTGCCTCAATGTCGTGCTTTTGCCATTCTCTACTTTGAAGAGAATGCTGGTCGATTCTCATTTCCTGCTCAGCCCCTGGTCGTGTCCGCTGGTGAATCCTGAAAAAAGGGGGAAAAGGGCCTTTGGAGCAGAGGTTGCAACTCTGAGTGGCTTGATAGTGTTGTAATATATCATTATTAGGTATTGTTTATTATTCCTGGGGTTGTAGAAATTGAAAAGAGAAATTAGCCTTCCTTCGACCAACCTTTTTATTTGTTCGTATCGTACCTAGTAAAGTATGAATTACTGAAAAAAAAAAAAAAGTTGGCTTTAAAATCAAGCAAAACCCAACATGTGATAAACAAGTAATTTTTTTTTTACTTTTTTTCTTCTCTTTTTGAAAAAAAAAATATCAATTTAACGAGCAAGTCACTCTATCCATCCAATTTTAGTAGATCTCCTAAACAACTGGGTGTTTGACAGCCGAAGGAAGCAACGGCAGTACGGGTTATACGGGACAGGTTATACATCTCAATGACAGGTTTTATCTAACAATGTTGGTAGTCCCATAGGCCGTGGCAAGCAATGGTATGCACCTTTTTTTTGGTAGATATGTACACCATGCACCCACCTCCTAAAATTCTCCCCCCCACGATTTGAACTTGAGAAGCCGTAACCCCACCCTACTCCTCTCAACCACAAGGATAACCCCAGTGGTGTAAGCAGTGGTGCAAGCAACAGTATGTACTAAAAAAGTGTCATATTGGGTTGAAGTGCCGACGGGCTGTTGCCTCATTTGACAAAACCCCATAGGTGGGACCCATTAATTTGTGTCTGATCGAATAACAGCAAGACGGAGGCACGGAGCTGAAAAATAGTGCTTGCTTGTGCTGTGCCATATGTTCATAGAAGTTCGGTGAATAGGTAGTGGTAGTATCATATAGGTGATGGGACAAGGATTATCTGTCAACTTCAATTCCATATAGTAGGAGCACCTTTAGGATTAGATTCGATGGTCGTTTTTTGGTGTGAACAGACACTGGTAGAGCACATTCTAGCCATTGGATCAAGTCAAGATCACATTTTTATTACAAATGTAACAGTTGAAAAACAAATTCCTACCGGTACATTATTTTGTCGGTTCCCACCTTAGAAATTGCCAAGCTTCATTTCATTAAATCTTGCCTGCTTTTGACGCTATTATGGTAAGAGCTATTCAGTATCCACAATTCTCGGTCTCAACTAATCCAAGACAAGTTTCACGCAATAGAAAGGATCTTTCTTTCTTTCTCTGGGGCTTCAAATAAGGGGCTTGGATTTGTACACACAACGGAGTCTTCTTGGCAAGAGCCAATAGTAGTCCTTTTTTTCTTTTTTTTTTTTTTAATGGTAGCAAAAAAGTTGGTTGCTTTTTTGGTAGTAAGGTTGGTAGCTGCTTTTGCTGGGAAAAAAGGTTGGTGGATGTTGTTGCACGATAAGCCTGTGTCTAGGACGCCCGCCACGTAAAATACAACTCATAGACTTGGACACCACAGCGAGTCAACAATAAGCAATAACTCACAACAAATAAAAAAATAAAAGCAAAATTGCTTCTCTCTCTATCCGAATAGATTAACATAATCAACAAGCATCAGGAGGCCGAGTTCCCAAATCTTCCATCAAAAGACGTAGCTGGCTTAGCAGAAGGCAAGACCATGAGGAAACAAACATGTCGTTAAAAATTCAGCAAACAACAACAACAACAACAAAAACAACAAAATAAATAGTTAAATTTGTCAAAAGTATACTCAGAAGTATCTTAACTTAACCTTTAAACTTTTTTTTCCTCAAATTTAGTCCATTGATTATATTTTGTTGAAAAAGTTAAGATTATTTTCATAAATCCCCTTTCTTATGTACCTTATTTCACGTTACCTTTAATCTTTTTAAACCGCCTAAAACACCCCTTAAACTATAAAAAACTGATCATTTTGTCATTTCTATCTAATTCCGTCTATATCGGTAATAGAATTTTTGACGTGGTATGTAATTAAAATTTCAAAAAATATATTAAAATTATAATTAAATATATAAAAATAATTACATATTAAACATAAAAAGTACATTTTTTTTTTATTTTTTCCCTATTTTTCCCCTCCCTTCTTCCTGTCACTTTCTCTCTCCTTTCTTTCATTTTCTTTCTCTATCACTGCTCTCTCTTTCGTAATCTAAGCTAACGATAGAGTGATACAGAGCGACAGTGTGGGGTGGGGATGCTACGGGGTGGGGCGGCTATAGTGTGTTGGTCGGGTGCAAACGGGGTTGGGCAAAGAAGGGTGGGTTGGTGGTAGTGCGGTGGGAGTGATGAAGGTGTGCTAGCAGACGTATAGGGGTTTCAGTTTCTTTATTTGAGTTTTTTATGCTTTGTTAATTAATCATAGAAGTGGTTTTTATTTGATGCAAATATATTATTCCAATTTCTTGGTTCGAGTTATATGTGATTCTCATTGTTTATGAGCTATTGACGAAAAAAACCCGCTGTTAAGTTTCTGAAATTATTCCAGCTTGATGTTAAATAACATTGGTATTTGGTTTAAGGTGCACTTGCTACCATTGTTGGAAAAGTCTATCACGTAACTTGAATTCTTTAGTAAAGAACATGAAATTTGTTTACAATAGAGAGAGAGAGTGAGAGATGAGGACGGAAGAGAGTAAAAAATTAGAAAAAAAAATTGTTTTTTAATATTTAATTAATTACATGCTATGTCAGCAATTCCATTACTGATATAAACAAAATTGGATAGAGGGGGCAAATTGACCGGTATTTTGTAGTTTGGAGGGGGTGTTTTAGGTGGTTTTAAAAGATCGAGGGGCAAAGTTAAATAGAGTACATAGATCGGGGGATTTATGAAAATAATCTTAAGTTTTTCCATAAAAAATTTGACAATATAATTGAGGGAAGACAGGAAAGAAGTTCAAGAGTTAAGTTAAAACACTTCTAAGTACATGAACTAATTTTAGAAAGAGAAGAAGCTTTTGATAAATTTAACTCTAAAATAAAAAGGTCATTCTCAAATGTAAATATCCAAAAGAAAAGTAAGATGCTTTACTCGGTTTAAAGCTCCTCAAAGCCTTCTTCATCCCCTTCTTCCTCGACTCTTTGGAACTCCTTTCTCCATGTTTCCATCTATCAAAGATGCGAAAACTTCAGAAATCTCGAGTCCAAACAAGTGCATATGCAAAATTACTAAATAAAAACACTTCATGGCATAAACTAATCTGTAGTCTTATAATGACTTTAAAGTCTAAAACATGCTTTGTGGCTTTCTTCGTTCTTCCGTGTGGCCTCCTACCAGCTTGGTCCTTGTATTTTTTTCTTTCTAAATTTTGTCTAGGCTACTTCGGGGGTTGGTTTCTTTTGACTCTTGGTTTGTAGTTTATTTCCTTTTATTTGATACATTTGAGACAGTTGTTCAATGCGTGACGGGATTTTTAGTAGGTCCCAACATGGTTGAGATGTATAAAACTTGCTTAATGCGAGTTGCAACCTTTCTTGATTGAAAAAAAAAAAAAAACAACGATAATAATAGCACCTCGAGCTCGTAATTGCTGATAATGGTAAAAATAAACAAATAAGACAACAAATAAAAGAAAATGAGAGATGAACATTCTTAATTGAGCCTTGACATAACCAACCCCAACAGGAAAGTTCACACCTGCAATCCTCTTACCTGATCATCAGAGAACCGCAACTGCTCCGCAAGAAACAAGATATTGTCGTAGTTTTCTGGTGTTAAAGACTTCCCTAAACTCCTCGCAACTTCGTCATGGCTAATCATGTTCACACGGAAGCCGTTGCTCATGAACACTTTTTCCATCCATTCCCTTGCACTCTGCTGCAAAAGAGAACATAATAACTCAAGTGGTTTGTTTTGTGACAAAGGGGGAAAAAAAGAAAAAAAAAAAAAAAAAAAAAGAGAGTGAGAGAGAGAGAGAGATTTGCAACTCCATTTTGTATATTAGAGAGGTAACCTTGATCCCAACATCAGTTTCTGCCAAACAAGCAGGCAATTCTCCCACGAAAAAACATCCATTTGTGGCCAAACTACTTACAAGGAGCAAAATCTCTTCGAAACTAGACAATGTCATCACAGGCAGTCCCTATAGTGATAAACTAAAGTCAATTCCTAAACGCCTTTTGCAAAAGAGAATAAAAAAGGGCTTTTGGCAGACACTTAACAATTACCTGCTTGGCCCAAATACTAGGCAGATTGCCATTAAATCCTTTAGCATACAGGCTTTGCTGGATGTTGGACGACTCTAATGGAACATGGTGGAAAAAGCAGCCTTTTGGAATTTTAACCCCGGCATCTAATTATGCACTTAAGGAAAACACTATCACAATATTTTACACTATTTAGTTGCACGGAAAAAGTAAACATATAAAAGATGCCTTAATCTTCAAAGTTCATGGAAATGCAAGAATGACAAGATGAAATCCACGAAAAAGGGGGGAAAGAAATCAGTGCCCTTGTCATAAAAATATATTTTCTAGATGTGCCAAAACAACTGGATTAATTGAAAAAGCAAACATATAAAAGATGCCTTAATCTTCAAAGTTCATGGAAATGCAAGAATGACAAGATGAAATCCACGAAAAAGGGGGAAAAGAGATCAGTTCCCTTGTCATAAAAATATATTTTCTAGATGTGCCAAAACAACTGGATGATAATTTCAAGTGTCAACAACATTATGAGTACGTACAATTCATTACTTTCTAGGATTACCTATATTACAAGCAACACTTCTAGGGTAAGATCATTAAACAATTTTATGACAGTCTAAAAGTTGTCTGCAAAATGCCCAAGTTTTAAAATTGTCATCTTATCCCAACTTGCATTTTGCAATGTCATAATACCAGCAATAGCACGCGCTTGGAATCGTCAAAGAGCGCGTACCTTCAAGCTTTTCAGCTGCGGTTTTGAATATTCTGTGTGGGGATATATCAAAAATAATTGTTGAGGTTGGCCAACTAAGCCGATAAGGTCGAGTGTCCATGCCATCTGTTAACAAAACAACCTGCAAACTCGAGAAGAACACAGCTGAACTTCAATATTGGCATTAAAAGAAAAAAAAAATACTGCTCACTCTTGGTCACCTTGTATACCTACTCATCACCTGCTTTAGCCCATCAATTTGGTTAACTGTGCCAAGCAATTTGTCATCGATGAACTTAGTTGCAAGGTGATAGTGAAGCGAGCATTGCTTCATTTCAACATCAATCCGATAAGGAACAAAGCAACCTGCATATGGATCGACCAAAAGAGGCTCTGCATTCAAAACAAACTCCCTTGAATCACAATCATTCTTAATGTCAAAGAAACACTTCAGGACAAGAATAATAAACAAGGGTCAAATTATTAATCCACTCCTATACCATTTCTACTTTTCTTTGTTCCCAAGATCAAGAGTTTACGTCTATCAAATTGTATAAGCCAACTGTTCGACTAATTGCCTGAATGAACGAAAAGAAAAAAAATGCGACATTCAAAGATAGAAGCAAAATGGAAAATGGGTTTGCCTGGTCGAAAGGTCTCCTGCAAGCGGAGAGAAGCTGCTTCAATGGCGGCTTGGAGTAATGGGTCGTTTTGGTCGTCGAGTTTTGCTGTCAACCTGCCTGCAGTTTTAGTAATGGTTCTCTTTGAAGCGTTGTGGTAAATCGATAATGGGAGGGAGATGAGAGTGGGTGGAGAGTAACAAAAACCCACAAAACATTCCATATAAGCACTTAAGTTTGCAGATTATATAATCTCCTTCTTCAACTCCAAAGTCCTACGATGTTCCAGAGAGAGAGTCGGGACTCGGAAGAAGGTGAGTTGTCATTGTCGGAGCAATCTCTAAACGGCTAAGCTTAAACGACAGTTCAATGATGTAAAAACAATGGCAAATTCATGAGTTGAATTGAAATATGGCAATAAATAGTAAAATTATTTAGTTTTTTAGAATAATTATTTACGTTTTATTATATATATATATATAATAACATGGTAATCATTATATAATTCTAATTTTTGTTATTTATAAGATAATCTAATATATATATATATATTGACACGAAAATTTAGTGCTTATAGAAACTAATTTCGACTGGTATTCGCTTAAAAAAAAAAAAACAGAGAAGATAAGTTTATTAAAGCCCCGATACTAAAAACTTGTGCCAATAAAAACACCCTAATTTCGAGCATGCAAAATATGGAAAAGAAATTAACCAAAAAAAAATGCATAATGAATGGCAGGACATAATCTAGAAAATTATATTCAATTTCGCTCAACTATTATATTTTCCTAAACCAATATAACTGTAACGTATTCTGCTCAAATTTTTGGTTTACTGGTAGCGTAATCTTGCCTATCTTATTCTTCCCATAAAAATTCCTAATTTTATTCCGCTTCAGTTATACCTACCTCATAATTATGAGATGAAAAAGGAAGATCGCTTAAAAAAGAGAAAGAAGAGAAGCAAATGCGGACTTCAGGATATAATTTTTAGTGACCCCACAAAATTTTCAAAAGGAAAAAAATGCCCCATTAAAAAAAATGGAAAAATCCATGATTGAAAACTTTCCATAAATGTTACCTAAAAAATAAAAAATAAAAAATAAAAAATAAAACCAACAACTGAAAAGGTAGGTGGAAAGTGGTAGGTGGTGCAGTCAGCCCAAGAGGAAGCCTATAGACGATGATGATTAATTGACAACAGCCATAAAAATGGTTGAGAGACTTTAAAACAAAAAAACAAACAAACAAACAAACATAAACCCTTAAAACCCATTTACAAATTTAATCAGCAAAAAAAAAAATAAAAATAAAAAACCATTTGCAAATTTATAACAAATAGATAGATAAAAAGGTTCAGAAGCCAGAACAAACCAGAGGTATCCAAAAAGCCACAGCCAAGCCCACAAACAAAAGAAGCTTTATCTTTATTTTCTTTTTTCTTCTTTCGTCTCCTTCTCCTCCTCCTTCTTCTTCTTCACCAAGAAACAGAGAGAAAAAATGGAGTCAGATTCCAATCCCAAAATGGAGAAGAACCCGGAAACCCAATCCTCAGAAGACCAGAACAACAACAACTGCAGCAACAGCCAACTCTCCATCGTACCCATCGCCTCTCTCTCACTTTCTCTCTCTACAATCCTTCCAACGCACTTCTTCCAAAGCCCCAAACTTTCCACCTTGTTTTCTCAGCCAACAAACAAGGTTAAACTCGTCCCTACTCAAGCCTATTCTCTCACTCATCTTTCTTTGTCCTCAATATCTTCTCCGCCGATAAAAAAGCTCTCCTTCAAGTCCACAATCTCCTCCAACCCCCTCCAAAACCCCCTCTCCCTTGGCCCTCGGCGGCCTATGGACCCTTCCAGCGCCGCGGCGGCCCGCCGGGTCTCAATCCTCTGGTTCCGCAACGACCTTCGGGTCCACGACAACGAGTGCCTCAACGCCGCCCACAACGAGTCCATGTCCGTACTCCCCGTCTACTGCTTCGACCCCCGCGACTATGGCAAGTCCTCCTCCGGCTTCGACAGGACCGGTCCCTACAGGGCGACCTTCCTGATCGAGTCCGTCGCCGACCTCCGGCGGAACCTGCAGGCCAGAGGCTCCGATCTGGTGGTGAGGATCGGGAGGCCGGAGACGGTGCTGGTGGAGCTGGCGAAGGAGATCGGCGCCGACGCGGTGTACGCGCACAGGGAGGTGTCGCACGACGACGTTAGGGCTGAGGAGAGGATCGAGAAGGCGATGAAGGAGGAGAATGTGGAGGTGAAGTACTTCTGGGGAAGCACGCTTTACCACATTGAGGATTTGCCCTTCAGATTGGAGGATATGCCGTCAAACTATGGCGGATTCAGGGAGAGAGTGAAGGGGATGGAGGTGAGGAAGACGATCGAGGCTTTGGAGCAGATGAAGGGATTGCCATCGCGTGGCGATGTCGAGATTGGGGATCTCCCTTCCTTGGTCGATCTGGGGATATCTGCAACAATACCTCAAGTAAGCCTTCTTTTTTTGTTTTTTCTTTTAAAGTTCTGTTCTTTCAATTGAATTTCATGTTGTTGTGATGTTGGTAACTGAATTAGGATAGGAATTAGGATACCAATATTGTTGCTTGGTGTCTGAATTTGTGAATTTCATCAAGAACTTTCCGGGTTTTTGGTGCGATCAGCTTGATAGAAAGTCATGAACTTTATAGTGAAAATGCTCTTCTGGATTTGGAGGAAATGCTTTTGTGATTTGTTGACCACATAAACACAAACATAAACAATGTTCCTTGCGTATTTGTGTTCAATTATGGTCCTTGCTCCTTAATTATAGTAGTATTATTAGTATTAGCAATAGGGTCTGGAAACAATCATTTCTGCGTTCTGGTTAGGTAAATAAGTGAAGAGGAGTGTGTATATGCTCAGGCAATATGTTAGCCGAACAAGCCTTGTTCCCACTTGGCGGTTTTTGATTTTTCTTGGGGGATTTAAGGTATAGGATTGGGCTGATTTGTTTTCTTCAATCCCATCTTCTGTTTTATAAGTCTTTTCAGGATCCTTTATCGATTTTAACTGCAGATTTTACTTTGATTTGTTTATCACACACGGTGCAACCATTCATTAGCCACTAATAGGCCGTTTGAAAAAACAGTTGGAATCAACCGTTTTGATTTGAAAAATGTAGCATGTGTGAGCTTTATACTGTAACAATTTTTTGCTTTTTATTGTAGCATGTGAGAGCTTTATATTGTTTACAGTTGTAATTGATGATTCCAACCATTCTTCCAAATAGCCTATAATTCATGAAAAATCTTATCTTTATCCCTTTTTTCCTATTGAGGTGATCATACTGTAATATTTTGTCACTTAGGATGGGAAGCCAGCAGCGAATGCTTCCATGGTTGGGGGAGAAACGGAAGCATTGGAAAGGCTTAAGAAGTTTGCAGCTGAGTGTCAAGCACAGCCTCATAAAGGGGGAAGCAAGGATGGTAGCCATGATAGCATATATGGTGCAAACTTTTCCTGCAAAATTTCTCCATGGCTGGGTACGGGATGCCTCTCTCCCCGCTTAATGTTCGATGAGCTAAAGGAAACCGCTTCAAGGTATGACTCAAACTCCTTTTGTTTCGGTGGTGATAGAGTTCTGACGGCTTTGTAAGTATGTTCTGACATGAAATTCAAACGTTATGATTGGCAGGACGATTTCAGCTTCGTCAGATAAGAATAACAGTGGCAGTGGAACGAACTGGCTATTGTTCGAGTTATTGTGGAGGGATTTCTTCAGGTATATGAGGAACTTCGCTTCATCCAGCTCTTACCTAAATACTGATATTTTCTTTCGTGTATAAATTTTGTCCCCTGATTACCGATTGACTGGGCTTTCATGAAAACTTTAGATTGTAATTGAGTCATTCCTCTTGTATTGGGAGTTCTATTGCGCTGTATTAATGTCTGACATACTTGGGTGACTAATATCTGTTTTGCTTATCAATTGCAGATTCATTACCAAGAAATACAGTTCAGCAAAGAAGCAGCCAGACAATGCTCCGGCAACGGCTTGTACCAGTGCTCTTGCTTAAGGGAGAGCATTCATTGGATTCGGGAAGGGAAAATTGTTTTGGGTCTGCGGTTTCTTTTTTTTTTTTTTTTGCCATGATTTGGGTTGTCCATTTTAAACACTGTTCTGGCTGCTATATAAAGTGGTCAAATTTCAGCTGCTACTAGACGTCAAGTGCCTTATGACCCATGTGCTGGTCTCTCTTTCTTTCTTTTTGATCAGTTTCTGGTCCAATCAATCCTAGCAGGTTCCCCTCTTTGCCCGATCAGATGTATTACACATTTTCTCTTGTAAAAAACAGATGAATTGCACATATTGTGCAGTATATATATAATAAAATCAGAAACACAAGAAATTTATATTCATACAAGCTCAATAATTTTAATTTTAAAAAAAAAATCCCAAAGAAAGAGAAAACAAATAGTAGAGGTTTCCAATTGCTTGCTTTCAATAATATGAAGGGAAGAAGAATAGCTATAGATCAAGTAAAAGCAAAACAAGGAGAGAGATTCCTTATATGATGCCAGAAACTCTGAGGGAAGATAGCACGACAAAAATAATCCAAAGTAACATGAAGTACACACAGGTAATCCAGGCCCAGAGCTTTGGCCCTCCCAGTTCTGCACCCAACGTTAGACGCCTATATACGAGAACAGTAATACAACCCACAGAAGTAGAGAAAAACACAAGTAATGAGAAGCTAAGTCCCCGTGCATTCTCGATTCTCAGTGGTTCTCTATATACGAAGAAGTTGTATGCAGTGTCAATCAGCCAAGGGACTCCTATGCCGACATAAATGTTCACTGAATTGCTGCAACATGGTAAAAGTAAAATGTTAAATGAATTCACACTTTATAAAGAACATATCAGTTAGCTTGGCATATTTACAGAAACAACCATGAAGTTAAAAAGACGTTATTCTCTTTCCCTCTTTTATGCTTTCATATTGCTGAAAAGTCAAACTCAGAGATGATGTCAAAGCCTAATTTGGCGTCGACGTGAAGGTATGCATTAACATACCTAAATGAATGTTTTAATAAGTTTAATTGTACAATTTGTGGAACACCTATATGAATGTTCACAAGACAAGTACATTTCTAAGTTGAGGGTCAAATGAGTAAACCTGCAAGTGATGTTTGCAATAGCAGAGTCTGCCGTTATTTGACGCTCAGCTGCAATCTTGCTGGCAACTAAATCGGGCCATGAAGTTCCACTTGCCAATGCAGTAAATGCTATGACATAAGGATTTATTCCTGCAAAAATAAGAGCACTTACAGATGTAAATACTGATCAAGTATATCAAACACATTTGAAGGAACTCGAAAATTTATTTCAAATGACGCAAAGTACCTGTTACACAGGTTATTAAATCTGTGAGTTTTGTCACTACGTATGCGATTCCACTGATAAAAATAAGAGAAGATATGAAGGCAACCCAACCATGAGCAATAGTGTACGGAGGCACAAAGGCAAACAGAAGTCTCCATGGAGCCAAAAGTAACTGCCAGGAAACTCTTGCAAGTCGTAGACAGATACAATTCATCTTTCTTGATTCTGTGCTTTCCAACTGTCACAGTGGAATTCGCATTGTTTACATATCATGAGTAATTATGACTGTTTGAGGAGAAAAATAAGGAGCAAAACTTTTTCCCCATGCCAGCAGAAGAGATACAATGTGAATTTCAACAAAAATTTGGTTAAGTAACATCTAAGTGTAAGCACACAAAAAGGTGATGGAATACAAATGAAAAATATTGCAAGGTAAATATTTATACGCTGGATTAATGCAATACCATGAGTGCATCAACAAATTGCTGCTTCCAAAGTGTAAGTACGTCAGAATCTTCTGAAGTTGTTTCCTCTAGCAAAACTTTTTTGGAGGGTTCAGCAACATCCTCAGTTCCAGGCACCTTTTGATACACCAGACCTGCAACTCAAACAGTCAGATTGAGAAATTTTGCATTTAAATTCAGGTCTAAAGAACGGGCAGTTTGTATAGCATAACAGAAAGCTCCGTGCAAGTAATGTAACAAAGGTGTAATTCGTTGTTCTTTTCACTGTGAGCCAAACCCATGCTTCTGTCTTCAGGTCTAAGAGCTCGTTTGAGATAGCTTGCGCTTTTACTTTTAAGCGGTAGAATAAGAGAAGCATAAGCTAGGGTATTTTAATTAACGTTTGGATAATGTATGGAAAAATGTCTTGATTTCGAAGAGCTTTACAACCTGTTTAGTTAAATAAGTCAAAAGCTCTTATTAATATAAAATTTACTGTAATTCAAGGATATAGATAAAATTCTTAATTTGTTATTATTACATATAAGGTCAAAATGTAAATAAAAAAGCTTTTCATAAGCACTTTTTTTTATAAGCACCAAATGGTTGGCTTCTCTCAAAAGTGCTTATAAAGCTAAAAATGCTTTACGTCAAAAACCAGCTTTTGGAGTAGATAAGCCAAAAGCAGCTTTTTTTAAGCCGTTCCCTCTAATGAGCCTAGTTACACTGCATTAATCCATAAAAATAAAAATCAATCATTAGCCTCCTCCACATCAAAAATCAGAACACAAGTACCCACTTGCTGAGATAGAAAGTGCTTCTTGTAATTTACCAGAGGGGTCTATTTTGTAGTTATAAGAGGACCAATGTAAACTCATTATGACAGACCACTTTGTAGAAATCTCCCTCATGGACGGTTTTCATGTGAAGTTGGTGTCTTTCTAGTCAATTTGAATGGTTTAATTAATTACTCTTTACTCTAAACATACTTTACTTCTTGCGAACTTAACCTTTACTTAATATTAAAACTAAAGATAACCACAATAAGAGATTTAAGAAAAGTACCAGCCACGTTTCCTGAATGAATGGGGGAGATATTAACGACGTTCCCGTCTCTGTTGTTGTCTACTTGAAATATCTTAGAGTAGCCATCGACGCTATCATGATGCTTACATGAAGCTGCCTCAGGTGGCACCCACTCATCAGGTCTCTCGCTTCTTTGCCTTGAGAACAAAAGAGGCACACACACAGACAGTCAAGACACAAAGAATATATATATATATATATATATATATATATATAAATTGAAGCAGTCAAAAATGATGGAAATCAGAAACTATGCAAATGTTATAGGAACAAAGTTGAACTTGTAGCAATTTGCATCTAAAGAAAAGGACACATACAGAGGAAGTGACAAGTATGGCCAACGTTTATCTTGAGCATAAGCATGTGTCAACAATAATCCATACTGAAGTACAGTTAACAAGGCTTCCCATAGCGTAATTGCATTTGGAGTCCAAACCTTAAAGAATAAAGCAGAACTTTTTAATTACATAGCTTTTAGTATACGAAAATATAAGTATAATGTATACATATATATTGCCAAGAGCCAGAAACTTAATGTAAAAGAATTTAAACCGCAAACAAACAAGAAGACTCATTTTCGATAATTATGTAGTGAAAACAAGATGGTGCAGCATAAATAAGTCCAACCAAATAAGCTAAACAAATTACTTGATTTTACCTCCAAAATTATGTATAACCAAACATATGCCCAAAAAGACCAAAACAGCTCCACCAGCCAAACTCCGACGTCGGATATCTTCTTTAACTCCCCAGCTCTTGGAACCACAACACAGACAGCATGGATGGGAAAAAGATCAAATGCGGCAGAACCAACAAGTGTTCCGGGACCCAAACCTATAATTTCAAAAGATGAGCAAGTCTATACTTTGACACAAGAAATCCCATTTAAGCAAACAAAAAATAAAAGGGTTCCATAAAACAAACCTCCAGCATACAGATTCCCCAGATTCCTTAAGGCATCAATAGTGGCTAAAGATATCTGGGGAAAGCTGGTCCCGAAGGCCAGCAAGCTAATATCTGCAATTGTGAAGTTCCACACTTTCTCATGCCTAACAACCTCTTCCCCAGTACAAGGGTCAATCTCTACCACCTTACGTGAGTGCTTTACAACATTCTCCATAGAGCGGAAGAAGCGATCTGTTATAGCTGATAATCCAAGGAAACAATAAGCAAGACCCAGAAAATACAAGAAGGTCCTCAACCCATTGCCAAGGGCAGTTTCTCCATGAAAAACCAAGTAGCTTTCACATCTTTCTTGCCCAAGAATACTCGGAATTCCAAACATGGTTTTTGCCATCTGGTTAGGCGCTGAAGCCGTCTTTATCAGGCCTAATTAACTCATAATTTCCAGTTTAATCATGCAATTAACTCTTGCACAAAAGTATTGATTTAGAGACCTGCTTCACAAATTGATGCATCAAAAAATTACTGCTATGACAGAGATCCAAAAAAAAAAAAACACGAAGAAGTAATAAGATTATAGGGGAAAAATAAAAAGGAAAAACCAGCATAAGCAGGCTTTTGCCATAATAAGCATGTCATCGACAAAATATGTAAAAGAAGCATTTTCATTAAGTGATTTCTACTGAAGCTTTCATGCCTTTTGCATTGTCCTAAAATTAATGACAAAATCTAGGATATGCAGAAAGTCAGTTATCAAAAAATAAAGAAATTAAAAAGAAAATAAAAAGAAATTATCCAAAACAAGACTCCCTCATTAAGACATTTCATTAATCCGAAAATATGAATCGCGGACCAGATTTCAGATCAAAACATGCGATTCGGAAACAAAAATTAACCGCAAAAACTGATTAAAAAAGGGGTATATAATTGACACGAAAACGCACTATAAGTTTAATCTGCTCGAGCGAACGGCAAAACTCGATCTCAGCAAACAGAAAAGCAAGGAAGAAGACGGAAGATGCTAAAAAGCGCCGAAGCAGAAACGACCAGCGGTAGAACTGACATCCCCGGAGAGCTCCGCCGGCGCCGGAATCCACAGCCGGAGCTCCGGCAACACGCGTGACGTGTATATTGAATTCTCTGTAGAAGAAGTGGGAAAGAGGAGGAGAAAAGTGGCTAATTGTGGTAGAGAATTTGGAGATCGCCTCTATAAATCGCGCGTTTTTCCCTTGTAGAAACATGCATGGTTATTTGAATTGGTCCTATTTTTCTTTAAGCGGTTATTTTATTTTATTTATTTATTACATTATGGCATGAGAGCTCCGTAATATTTGAGTTAGAATTAAATTTATCAAACACCATGTAAAAGTTTTATCACAATTAAAATTGTAATTTGCACAACTATTGAGTTATCAAAGAATTACTACAAAAGGTTGTGGTCTAATAGTTAGGATGCTTTTGTTATATATCTTTGTTCCGTCCACCTAAGTTCGAATCTTATAACCTTCTTTAAAGCTCTACTGCAGCTTTAATAGGTGTTTGAAAAAGTGGTGGGAACCACTTTTATTGTAGCATATGAGAGTTTTATACTGCAGCAAATTTTTTTTTTTATTATTACTGTAGCATATGAGAACTTTTTACTGTTTATAATTGAGTTTGTGGTGATAATTGAGTGGTTCTTATCACTGTCAAACACCCTCTTAGTTGTTGACGTATTGGGATGGTGAGTACAAATGACAGTGACCCTGTGTCAAACAATATCAAATATATAAAAATAAAAAATGCAAATATAAACATTTAAACTAAAATCCTTAAAAAATAAACAACTAAAACTTTTGACATAAAAGTATTGAGAAATAAAGCTAAGGGAACAAAAGTAACCAAGAAAAAAAAAGATGAGACGGAAAAAATAGTATGGGCTTAAGAAAATTGGATAGGAATTAAAAGGAAAAAAAGAGAAAGAGGGAGAGAGAAAAAAAAAACTAAGAGGGAATGGAAATTAAAAAAAAAACAGAGAAAGAGAGAAATGCATGAAGAGATTTAACGGTAAAAATATAATAAAACATATAGAGAGACATATACTTATTGACAATTAAAAAAAAAGAATTTGAGGTTTTTCTTTTTTGTTTTTTTTCCCCTTAAACAAATCTCTACTATCTTAAAAGAGCACATGGGACTCTTCACAAAAAATCTTTACTTTCATTAGAGAGAGAATGAGTTTCTTAAACCCCGTTTCGTCGTTTCCCTCTTATCCATCAAAGCAGTTTCTTTGCACGTTTTTTCTGACTCACCAAGCATAGATAATTGCTAAATGGCCTTAAAAATGCCATCATACCTCTGCTTTAAATAAAATGCTGACGTAACAGTTTTTAATTTTTTTTAAGCACATTTTATCTTCGTTATTTAATGTTCTTTTCACGGTCTTTTTTATGTATTTGATGACATTATTTATTTATTTTTTTTTTAATTTTTCTGTAATACTTGTTCCCCTTTGGCTTTAAAGGCCACCTTTTTGGCTCTGTTATTCCTCTTTCCCCACCCCCCCTAACGTGTTTTATTTTTTTATTATTTTTGTTTTTGGACTTCTTCAAAATTATTGAAACATTTACAAGCATCTTTTGTAATTTTTGCCTACCAAGGTAAACTACATGTATAATGTAGTTATTATGCCAAAAATGAACTATTTGTATTATTTTAAAACATTTTTATAATATCTTAATTTTTTAACTTTTAGAGAAAATATCTTATAAAACTTCTTTATAATTTACATACATTTATAATTTATAGTGTTTTGAAGCATGAATTGATTTTGATTAAAAACACTATACCATATAAGAGCTTTACATTATATTTTACTTTTTCTTAACACTATAACATGTAAGAGTTTTAAACTATAATAATTAAAAATTTTAGTTGAAACTAACAATGTCAAACACTCTATTAATTTGTAATATTTCATTATAAATCAATGTTGGTTTCCTTCATACATACATATATATATATATATATATATATGTATGAAGGAAGAGTGAATTTCTCCCTACGCTCTCCTGTGCAAGAAACACCAAAACTCTTTTTGTACCTTTTTTTATTAAGGTCATTTTTATTCTCTCTTTTTTCTCTCTCTCTTTTTTTTTTTTAGCCGTTCTTGTCATTTTTTAAACATATTTGTTTTTTATATACTTATCTTTTTCAAGCACATTTATTTTTCTTTTTTTCAATTTTTTTTAACGTGCTTAATACAAAGCGCGTGGTTTTCAACCGGTGTTTAACATCTTAAAAGGAGAATGTGTTTCTAATCATATCACCAAATCAAAGAAACGACGAAACCGTTTCTTGTCCTATTTTTAGAAATATTTTGGCCCTTTCGTTTCTTTTCTACTTTCGTTCTGACTTTATGGGAGCCTTTTCTTTGCTTTCAGATTTGATTGATGTGCACTACCCCCACATAAACAAAATCTCAATGTTCGTAAATAAATATAGGTATTTGTAGGTAGATTTAAATTAATGATTTAATTTAAGTTAGTATAATTTAAATTTAAATTTTATCTAAATTAGTGTTTGGATCTGTATTAAAGTTTTAAAATGAGTATGGAATAAAATTGAAATTTGTGTTTGAAAAAATAGTAAAAATAATTTTTGATTTATTAACAAATCTAATAAAATTTTGATGTTAATGATTTTAAAAAATATGTAATATAGATTTTAATTTATTCCTCTCTTCACTAGGAACACAATGAAAAAAGAATCATCTTAATTCGGTATTAAATGAAGAAATGATTTTTTTTCCTCAAATATAAAAAAGAGAATTTTTAGTTTTTACTGTAGCAGAGATATCTGAGTATCAAAAGTTTAAGAGGGATGAGAACTCTAAAAACTTAGATTCTTGATACTTAAAACGATTCAAATTTTAAAAGAAACAAACATGTATCCACAAGATTATTGATACTTGAATTTAAATTTAAGTCTATTAAGTTTAAATAATACTCAAAACAAACACATCAATAATACATATTTATTATTTGTATCGCCAGGTACCTTTTGAAACACTATCCTGAAAAAATAGGGAGAAAAAAGAAAAAAGAAAAGGCCTTGGATTTTGTTAATGGGACAAACAGATTTCATTACATATCCTCAGATTTTTGAAATGTCGGCCAAAACGTGTATTTATGTATCTTTAATCTTCATCTATATCAAGAAAAAAATCATTATCTTTAACATCTTTAATAACATATATAAAAGGGGAATGAGTTTCTCTCAATCATTCCCTCTTGCACCTTTTTTTTACTTTTCTTTTTTTTCTCACATTTTTTCATTTTTCTTTATTTTTCCAAACATATTTGTTTTTCATCTATTTGTTTTTTTATACATAGTTGTTTTTCTTTCTCATTTTTCTATCTTTTCTTGTTAACATGCATTCGCGAAACGCCTTTTTTTCAATAGTAATAATAAAAGAACACAAGGCAACTCTCATGGCCTGACACTTGTCTCCCCTCACAAGTTCTCTGGGTTTTTTTTTTTTTTTTTTCTGTCTTTCTTGGTTTTTACTTTTTTGTTCATTTTTCTTTTTTTCTTCTCTTTTCTGGTTTTTTTTCTTTTATTCTTCGTCATTATAGTATAAGGTACTCACATACTATAATATTTTTAATCAAAATTGATTCAAACTATTGGTTTTACATATACTTGTCAAACATCCTATTTGTTTCTTTCACCGTATCACCTAATTCAATTGCATTTTGGATGCGTTCGTAAAAAATACAAA
>CAMOHE010052805.1:0-34829 GCA_946598075.1 Artocarpus hirsutus | reverse complement strand
TCTCTCGCTCACTCTCACTCTCTCGGTTCTCTCTTCCCCTCTCGTTTTCTCTCTCTAAAATTTTTGAAACAAATTTCATTTTCAAGCTTCGGGCTAGGAGATCGAAGGCTCGGGAACAAGATTCAACAACAAAAACAACGTTTTCAAGCTTTGATTCGAGGTTAGTTTTTAAAATTCAAAAGTTTTTCTATTTTTCAAAATTTTCTTGCATTTTGAAATTTTAGAGTTTCTAAGTCTAGAAAAGCTTCGATCTAAGTTAGATGAACTTAGATTAGCTAGAATGTAAACTCAGTTTCACCAAAAATGGATTAGAATCAAGATTTTTCATTTTTCCTCTATTTTCTCTATTTTTGGATTTTTGTAAAAATCTTGTTTAAAACTTGTTTTAATCCATTAAAAAGTGTTCTATTATGATTTTCTATTGTTCATAATGATTATTCATGTCTGGGAATTGAGAAAACAGGTTAGATTTGAAGATTTGAAATTCGAAATGCCGAGACCCGTGCGTGGAAAATTCTAGAATTTTCCCAGATCGACAGGCCGAACTTCGTGTTCGGCAGGCCGGATTCAAAGGATCGGCAGGCCGGATTCATCCGACCGGCAGGCCGAACCTGGGAATGTTCGGCCGACCGGACTTGGACTTCCGGCAGGCCGAACTGTGCAGTTTGGCAGGCCGAACCAGGGGAACCGGCAGGCCGACCAGCCAAGGAGAAATTTTGTGATTTTCACCCGTTTTAACTGTTTTGAACCCTGATTTAAGTTTCAACTTTGTACAATGATTTTATAAACCTAAATGGCACACTAGGACATCATGAGATGATTTAGTATCATAGGATACCTCGGGTTAGATGCTAATGAGCTAAGTTACTATGCATTTAGGATTTGTGCGTGGATCCGCGGAGCTAACGTATAGCGGACCAAAATTACGGTGTAAGACACCGGTACGAGTATTGAGGTAGGACTTCTACCCCTTTCTTTGGTAGCCATTTTTAAATGCTTTGGCCTAAAAAGGATTTCTATAAAAATGTATTCAAATGGCTTGTTGATAAAGGATTTTTATTATCTGTTTTCTGAAACAGTAGGTTGAGATGGATTTTATAATAAACTTCATAATGAATATAAATGATTATATCTGGTAAAGAAGAGATTTTATGAATCAGAGAGATATATATGTGTATATATTTTAGGGCATGATGCCATATCAGAGATCGGGTTGTGTAGTGAACAACCTTGAGGGCAGGTCCCGAAACCCAGCTGGGCCACTACGGTGGTGAGTTATGTATGGTTTGCCCAAGAAAGGAAAAACGATATTCTTTCTGGTTGATTTATTTGAATTATTCTTGGAAGATTATATTTTATTGAATTTCTTATTTAATTATCTATTTGTTGATGGTTCCAGTTCGTTTCTACATGTTTATCTGATTTTAAGAAATTTCTTTTGAAGTTGAATAATTTCTAAATATAGTCCTACTGAGCCTTTCGCTCACATTTTATCTGTTTTAAAATCTTAACCCTAGGTGGATATTAGCATAGGATTGGAGAAGAGTCCGCCGACCAGACTTACGATCAGTAGAAGAACTTGGTAGGTTAAATTACAATTCAAGGCATGTAAGATTTTAACTTCTCTTTTATTTTGGACTGTGGTTGTAACATAATATTGTTAGTACTACATGTGTGTGCACAATATGTGGGCCAGTGGGACTCATACGCGTTCCACCCCATATTTAATTATTTTAATGATATTTCTATTTGTTTAATTATCATGATGATTTATTTTATTTCTTTAACTTATTCTATTCAAACGATTTTCAAATTATCACATTTTTACTTATAAATTTAATTCTAAAACCTTGTTTTTAACTAAATCTTCATCTTAATTAATTTAATTAAACCACCACGTCACCTCCCGTACTCCGGGGCGAGACAATTTTACTCGACCTAAACTTGCGGTTTTCTTTTGATGTGGGTGCACATGCTCTGTAACAACACTAAGTAGATTGAATATCGAGAGAAAGTTTTAACATACTCTACAACGTAATTAGAAACACCATGTGGAGTACTATTCCTGTATTCTTGGTGACAGATGTGTATTAATATTTAACAAATTGACGTTTTTGCTTAATTTGTATAGAAAAAAATAGCTGATTTTACTTACATGCAGGGCATAGATCCAAATAGGTAAAAGAAAATGATTACTGCTTTGTTAGATGTACACAAGATATTAGCCCTCTGCCCCTTTTGGAGCGTTTTCAATTTGATTTTGTTTTGAATGTTAAAATTCCGATGGTAAGATTTGAAAAAAATGAACTACAAATAGATTTATGTTTTTCAGCTATCAAAACTATATTAAAAATCGTTTATCGTGCATATTTTATATTTTGTTGTAATTTTTAACAGATTTAATGTAAAAATGTACACTATGTTAGGATAGATATATACCCTTAAAAGATATGATGTTTTGTAAATGATATATTAGTAAAAGAATAAATAAATAAAGGGAATTTTTTTATTATATTTGTGTGCATATATTTGAATACTTTATGAATATCATTAAAATTTCATAATTATCTATGTGATCTTAAATATTATATGTAAGTGTTATATACAAGAGAAGAATAGTCAATGATGATAATTAAAAAGTCAGTAATATATAATTAATTATTCAATTAAAGCATGAAATCTATATAATTGAGTATTACTAGTGCATGTCACTTGCATTGAGAACGAAATGGTCTTATCTGAGCTATTAATGTAGTGAGTCATTATATGAGTACACTGTAAATAATAAGATTATGTAGGATCCAGACATGATGTGATATAACAGCTAAATTCTATTAAAATATAGTAAGTTCTATTCACAGCTACCAATGGTCATATATAGGATGATCTTAATCTTAAGTTATTAGCATACTTCTATTTATGAAATTATGTCTTTTGATTTACTAAGTATGGATTCAAGAATTTAATTCTATCTCTTGTATTTTAGAGGCATGGTAAAGTAAATAGCTGGGAATGCTAATATTACAAAACGAAATCCGTTTCTTCGCTAACGAGAATGAGATAAATCATTCTTTTAAGTATGATTTATGTATTGCATAATATGAGCGCTCATTTTTATGATTAAGTTTGTGAATTTATTATTGATAAGAAAGTCAAGGATACTTAAGGATAAAGAAATAATTAGAGAGGTTAAAGGATGTTATCTAGTTCTAGTAATGAATTATTAATAGAGGATTGACTTATATGATATGACTATATCAAATGGACGACTCTAAAGTATGAGTAATTATATTTATAATATCAAGAGTGCAATTTCAAGTCTTTAGTAGAGTAACATTGAAATTAATATATTGGTTTTTTAGAGCTTGAAATTATGGGTCCATTAGTCCCCTGCCATCCTTGTGAACCTTGTTTGGAGAAGTGGAATTACTGGTTCAATTAATTAATGTAGAACTATAGAATTCTAAATTAAATATCACTTAAAATAAATTAATTGTGAATGAATTTATAATTATTAAATAATGAGATTATTTGATAATTAATAATTAATAATTTTAGAAGGCACATGGTGAGTGCTTTCCACTATGTGTAGTGCACACTACTACGAGGAAGGGTTCTTTGTATAGTCCAAAACTTGTTCACAAGGTTTCTTACCTAGAAGTTTCTAATTTTGATAAATGTGATTTAATTCAAAATTGAAATTTTGAATTCAGAAACAAATCAGATTTGGTAACAAGTAGATTTTCTCTCCCTTTTCCTCTCATTGACGTCATACTAATAGAGTATTTGTGTGTGGTGCCTATTACAAATTAGAAAAGAGAAGATTATCTCTTTTATTTTAATTAAATGTTTGATATTTAAAATTAAAATAAAGAAAGCTTTTTAATCTAGTCTCATATTCTCTATAAATAGAGGTTTTCTCTGTTCATTCTACACACAATTGAGAGTCTTAGTGAGACTACAAATATTCTACTAAGAAACCCTAGAGTAGGCATGTAGAGAGAGAATGAGAAAAAAGAAAAAGTTATTCATTCTTAGTCGTGCTTTGTTCACACATTAAGATTAGTGGGAGATCAAAGTAAGTGAGTGATCTTATAGAAATCTTAATTAGTTCCCTTCTCTAGCCACCCATTCATCCATTCGGTGTGAAGAACTAGGCGAGGAGATGGTTACATAAAGAAAACATGTTTTTTGTTAGAAGATTTTTGTCCTAATCGCTTTAATTGGGTAACCATAAATTATGTATATATCTATTAAGTGTTAAATTAACATACTCTATAGCATTTTTTTTACAAAAGTTTTATGAAAATTTTTATTATATATGTTCTGAACTTTTTATGTTTTTGCATATTTTTTCTAAAATCGTTTTAAAAGACCAACACACTGTTCTTAATAGGAACCTAAAAATAATATAAAAACCAAAAATTCTTATCTAAAAAAACTCATGTTTTGTTAATTCACAATTTAAACTCCTAGCTTAAACATTTTTAGTATAGTATTTTCTCTTTTAAAATTTAGATTTTTGTTTAAACTAATAAACCATACCATACAAGTGTATCAACCAAACACTAGAAAATGTTTCCAAATCGGTTAGATTAAAACAAAACACGTGTTATATGTTTTAATTCATGACAACTTTTAAAGGCTAAATTTCGTTTTTATAATAAAAAGGGGGCTTTAATTAAAAAATTAAAGCACATAATTTTGTTTTTTAAGTTAATAAATGTTATGTTGGTGATCTCAATGGCCAATTAAAAACCGGTAAATTACCTTCGATTTAAGTAACTTAAAATTAACAATACATAGACCATTACTAAACTCATGCTGCGTTCTTTTCTTTTTCTTTAATCTTGTAGCATCCTACATAATATAAAAGAGTAGATGTTGGCTTCCTTTGTTCCTTTTCGTAGTCTCCTATGCACCATTTTGGTGTTTTTTTTTTTTTTTGTTTCTTTCTTTCATTTTGGTGCCTTTTTTTTTTCTTTGTTTCTTTCTTTCTTTCTTTCATTTTACCAATCTTTTTTATATATTTTTTTTTCTTTTGCTCTTTTTTTTTTCACTCCATTTATTTATTTGTAGTGCCATTAAGTCTTACTCTTACCCTTTGATTGATAGTGAGGAAAGAAAATGGAAAGGAAAGGAAAATTGTAAAGATAAAAAATTAAAAAGATGGAAAAGATTTTAGTTTTTCCTTTAGTTGTTTGGTATAACATGAAATAAAGAAAATAAATTTAGCTTCATTTGATTAATATTAAAAGAAAAACAAAAGGATGGAAAAAGAATAATTATTGCAATTACTTTTTGACGCAAAGCTTTTTTTAAATCATCTAAAATGTTAAGTTTATGAGTATATTACCTTCAATATTTCGTTTTATTTTGACACATTCTTTCATGACAGTGCGTGCAATGCACGTGTGATTTCATCAAACATACATACATACATATATATATATATATAATACAAAAAAAAGAAACTTATAAGCATATCCTCAAATGCACTACCTTATTAAAAATATCTACCAACAATCTACTTATTAGAACTGCTCTTTTATTAGAAACTAGGGATTTATTAAAAGATCAAGTTATCTTTCCTCCCGCTCATTCGCGCAAGACGCTAAAACGGAACCTGTCAGGTTCTGTCTCGGAACTGTAACACCCCGAAGTTAATTAAGTGTAATTAAAATGCTAAATGGTGGGTTAGTGTGCCATGATGAGTGTTTTGAACTTAATTTGATTATTTTGTGAAAATTTAGTAATGTTGCATTGTTTTACTCTTTTAATGATTTTTAATTGTTAATTTAAGTTTTAACAAAAGTAATTTGATTTGAAAACAGTGTGTAGTTACACACAGTCTTGTGCAACTAATTTTTCTCCTCTTTTCTATTTATTTCATTTCTTCCCCTCTCTCCTCATTTTTCACTCTCACTCTCTCTCTCCTCTCTCTCGCTCACCTCTCTCGTCTCTCTCTCAGTTCTCTCTTCCCCTCTCGTTTTCTCTCTCTAAATTTTGAAACAAAATTCGTTTTCAAGCTTCGGGCTAGAAGATTGAAGGCTCGGGAACAAGATTCAACAACAAAAACATCGTTTTCAAGCTTCGATTCGAGGTTAGTTTTTAAAATTCAAAAGTTTTTCTATTTTTTAAATTTTCTTGCATTTTGAGATCTAAGCAATTTTGAGCTTAGAAAAGCTTTGATCTAGCTTAGAGTAACTTAGATTAACTAGGATTGAAACTTTATTTCATCAAAACCGGATTGGAATCGAGATTTTTCATTTTTCCTCTATATTCTCCATTTTCAGATTTTTGAGAAAATCTTGTTTAAAACTTGTTTTAATCCATTAAGAAGTGTTCTAGTATGATTTTCTATTGTTTATGATGATTATCCATGCCTGGGAACTGAGAAAACAAGTGAGATTTGAGAATTTGGATTCGGGATGCCGAGAACCCGTGCGTGGAAATTTCTGAAATTTTTTCAGATCGGCAAGCCGAACTTTGTGTTCGACAGGATCGGCAGGCCGGATTCATCCGACCGGCAGGCTAAACCTGGGGATGTTCGGCCGACCGGACTTGGACTTCCGGTAGGCCGAATTGTGCAGTTCGGCCGGCCGAACCAGGGAAACCGGCAGGCCGACCGAGCAAGGAAGAATTTTGTGATTTTCACCCGTTTTAACTATTTTGAATCTTGATTTGAATTTCAACTTCATATAATGATTTTATAAACCTAAATGGCACACTAGGACACCATGAGATGATTTAGTATCATAGGATACCTCAGGTTAGATACTAATGGATTAAGTTATTATGCATTTAAGGATTGTGCATGGATCCGCGGAGCTGACGTATAGCGGACCGGGATTTTGGTGTGGGACACCGGTACGAGTATTGAGGTAGGACTTCTACCCCTTCTTTGATAGCCAGTTTTAAATATTTTGGCCTCAAAGGGATTTTTACGAAAATGTTTTCAAATGATTTGTTGACAAAGGATTTTTATTAACTATTTTCTGAAACAATAGATTGAGGTGGATTTCATAATAAACCTCATAATGAATATAAATGATTATATCTAGTAAAGAAGAGATTTTATTAATCAAAAAGATATATATATATATATATTTGAGGGCATGATGCCATATCAGAGATCGGGTCATGTAGTGAACGACCTTGGGGGTAGGTCTCAAAACCCAACTGGGCCACTACGGTGGTGAATTACATATGGTTTGCCTAGGAAAGGAAAATTGTATTCTTTCTGGTTGATCTATCTAAATCATTTTGGTAAGATTATATTTTTATTAAATTCTCATTTAATTATTTATTTGTTTAATTGTTCTAGCTTGTTTTCTGTATATTTATCTGGTTTACGAAATTTCTTTTAAAATTGAATAATTTTCAAATATTGTCCTACTGAGCCTTTCGCTCACATTTTATTTGTTTTAAAATCTTAACCCTAGGTGGATATCAGCATAGGATTGGAGAAGAGTTCGCCGACTAGACTTACGACCAGTAGAAGGATTTGGTAGGTTAAATTACAATTCAAGGCATGTAAGATTTTAACTTCTCTTTTATTTTGGACTGTGGTTGTATTGTAATATTGTCAGTACTATATGTGTGTGCACAATGTATGGGCCAGTGGGAACCATACACGTTTCACCCCATATTTAATTATTCTAATGTTATTTTATTTGCCTAATTATCATGACGATTTATTTTATTTCCTTAATTTATTCCATTCAAATGATTTTAAAATTATCACTTTTTAATTATAAATTTGAATTTAAAACCCTGTTTTTTTATTTATTTAACTTAATTAAACCACCACGTCACCTCCCGTACTCCAGGGCGTGACAGGAACCCTCTAGGTTTTGTTCTAAAACCTGCTAGGTTTTGTGTCACGCCTCGAGGTACAGGAGGTGACGTAGTAGATTAATTAAGTTAATTTAATAAGGATTTAGTTAAAAATTGGGTTTTATAATCAATTTTATTAGTGAAAATGTGATAATTTTTAAAATCGTTTATTTAAAACAAGCAGTTATAATATTCAAGCAAATGAAATAATAAAATAAACAATAAGGAATAATAAAACTAATAAAAATATAAGGTGAGGTGGGAATGGGTCCCATTGGCCTACATCTTATGCACACGCATAGTACTGATAATATTGTAATACAACCACAGTCTAGAAATGAAGAAAGTTAAGAATTTACATGCCTTGTCTTGCTATAATACAATCTACCAAAATCTTCTACTGGTCGTAAGTCTGGACAGCGGACTCTTCTCCAGTCCTAAGCTGATATCCACCTATGGGGTAAGATTTTAAAACAAATAAAGTGTGAGCGAAAGGCTCAGTAGGACAATTTATTTAAAACATTTAATTCTTTGAAAGGAAGTTTCATTAATCAAATAAACATTTAGAAATCAAACTTAAATGAGTAGCAGATAAATTAAAAAAATAAATGAATAAACAATTAATCAATTAAATGAATGCGGAAGTAAGAATCCAATAAAGACCTTTCTTACCAAAGTAATTTTATAGGTCGACCAGAAAGAATAACATTTTCTTTTCCCAGGCAAACCATATGTAATTCACCACCGTAGTGGCCCCGTTGGGTTTCAGGACCTGCCCCCAAGGTCGCGCACTACAAGACCCGATCTCTGATATGGCGTCATGCCCCAAAATATATATATATATATATATATCTTTTCACGATTATTAAAAATCTCTTTTACCCAATACGATCATTTACATTCATTATGAGGTTTATTATGAAAAATCACCTCAATTCTACTATTTATGAAATCAGTCAATAAAAATATATTTTCAACTAATCATTTGAAAAATTTTTGTTAAAAATTCCTTTGAGGCCAAAACATTTAAAACTGGCTACCAAAGAAGGGGTAGAAGTTCTACCTCAATACTCATGCCGTGTCCCACACCGTAATCCCGGTCTGCTATACGTTGCTCCGCGGATCCACGCACAACCTTAAATGAAAACTAGGTCTATTAGTATCTAATCCAAGATATCCTAGGTTATTAAATCATCTTATGGTGTCCTAGTGTGCCACTTAGGTTTATAAAATCATTTTGTAAAGTCAGAATTTCAATTAGGGTTCAAAACAATGAAAACAGGTGAAAAATCACAAAATTTTGCCACACCCGATCGGCCTGCCAGTTGCCCTGGTTTGGCCAGCCGAACTATGCAGTTCGGTCAGCCAAACTTTCCCAGGTTTGGCCTACCGGTCAGATGAATCCGGTCTACCGAACACTTGAATTCGGCCTGCCGAACATGAAGTTTGGTCTGTCAATCTAAAAAAATTCTAGAATTTTCCAGGCATGGGTCTTGGCCTCTTCGAGCCTAAATCTTCAATTTCAACCTGTTCTCTCAATTCTAAGACATGGGTAATGATTATAATTGATAGAAAAACATAGTAGATTACTTTTTAATGCTTTAAAACAAGTTTTAAACAAAATTGTTAGAAAAATCCAAAAATAGAAAAAAATAGAGAAAAATGAAAAATCTTGTTTTAAATCTGTTTTTGATGAAACAAAGTTTGTATTCTAGCTAATCTAAGTTCATCTAACCTAGATTGAAGGTTTTCTAAGCTTAGAAATGCTTAGATTTCAAAATGCAAGAAAAATTGAAAAATTTAAAAGTTTAGAAATTTTGACCATCAAAGGAGGACTCCGTGAATAGAAACATTAGCACATTGTTGTAGGTGACGATGTGTTGGATTGGGACATAAAGTGAATTGATTTGGTTTAATAATTCTGTCTTGGCAAATCGATTCACTCTAGACAGTCATTTGTATTGTATCTTAATCTTGAGATGAATAGTGAGACCGTTGTCTTGACTTGTATCTTTTGATGTATCAAAGGGTGACACCCATATTTTAATCGTGGTATGCATGCCGGTACATTGGAGGCATGACTCTTGATAACGTAGGCCTGTTTTTCATGGATATGGAATCCATAGCTTCTCTTTAGGAGTAGTGATATTCTCTTATATGCATTATCCTATAATTGAAAAACTGGAGCGCACAACCATTTAGATACATAGGTACAACCGAATGGTATACTGTCCTTGGATGGTAAGTTTTCCAATGGTGAGATAATGGCACGTAAGATAAAAATAATCAAGAAGGTAAGACAAAACTTGTCCTTAAGCTAATTATGGATAATCCTATGGGGATACGATACATTCTGATATGTCATGGAGACTTAGCTATGTAGACTTTATAATTCTATATAGTTCAAGAGTGCAGCTCCAAGCTTTTAGTGGAGTAGCATTGGAGTTGATAATTATGAAATGTATATCTAGGATATTGGGTTTCATAATTATTGTGAGCTTGAACTATATAGGTCCATTTGGTCCCCTTTGCTAGCTCACAAAATCCTGTAACGATATGGCGTGCTTTTTCAATAATTGGTGACTTATGTCAAATTTATTAGATTGATTGAAATTCGAAAGAATCAAATAATTTATGTCTATATATCGGTTGAATTAATATTGTAACAAAATTAATTCAAGATAAACTTGTTGAATTATTAGGATTAGATAATTTTTGTTTGTTTATCAGTTAATTTAATTTTGGATAAATTAAATCAAGATAAACTTGTAGAATTATTAGGAATCTATTTATTTTCCTAAAGATTATCTAGATAAGGTTGTTTTAATTAGATAACTTCTCTATTGGGTTATTTGAATTAAAACTGAGGCTTTATCCTATAGAATCTCAAGTGAAAAATAAAAGATTCATTGAGATTTTTTTTCGACAGTTTGGCATATCGATCCTCAAGTTTGGCCTACCGATGGGGCAAGTTTAGCCTGTCAGTTAGGCAGATCGGCCTACCTATGCGTGAATAAAAAAATCACGCATTTTCTGAGCAGATTTCTTTCGATATTGATCTGAATTTGATTATAATTTGAATTTTTGAGACCTTATTGATAAGGACTGACCCTAGACCCAACCTCTATAAATAGGGAGTAAGTCTCATAAGTTATTTAGATCAATTGAGAGATTAAGAGTAAAACTCTACTGGTGAGATTTTAAAACTCCCTGAGAGCTCTTGTTCACAAATTACGAACACTAACTTTGGGTTCTCTCAATTGGTTGGAAGAAGAATCACCTCAAGGAAGAGCTATACATGTGAACCCACACTCACTCCAATCGTGGATAGAGAATAACAAAGAAAACCAGTTGGTTGAGGTTCTTCTAGAATGTTACTTCTCTACAAAGATTGAGGAAGCTTTTTGACATACACAAGGTTAGTAAGATCTAGTTAATTTATGCATATAGTATGTAAAACTTGTGTTTTAAAAAATACTCGGATAAAAAAAATTAAAATTCCTCTACGTACTATTTTTCCATCAATTGGTATCAAAGCAATGGCTTTTACATAAATTTACGAGTTTGTGATAATGCTATATGTGTAAATTATGTGATCTTGATCTCTCCTATACTTGAATTTAATTTTATAGAGACTTGGCACTCTAGGGTTTCTATATATTTATATGTTGTCATGGATTATATGGTAAATTTTTATTAATTAATTCTGGTTGATTAAATTGTTATTTAATTATTTATTAATTAATTAATTTATACCGATTATGGTTCCTTAGAGGTTAGAATGTGTATCTAGGTTTTTCATGTAATTAGATGGCAGACTATTATCTCCGTCTAGGAATTATTATTTAATTTTAAATTTATAAAAAAATTTTGTAATTAAATAATCATTCGGAGAAGACAGACCTAGAAGATGGATGATGTCGAACCCAGGTTTTTCCTGAGTATTTAATTTTATGTTTTTGAATTGTTGAAAATAAAATTGATGAATTGCATTAAAAATTGTATTTTCTAGAAAGGGTGATTTTTGCTCGATTGACATGCCAAACCTTCTAGTCTGGCAGGCTGATGGTCGTAGATTGGCAAGCTGGACTGAGGTTCGGCAAGCCGTCAGCGGGGCAAAAATCAGGAGGCAGCATATCGATCTGTCGTGATTCGGTAGGCTGATCTGAAAAGATCAATAGGCCGGTGGGTCACCACCGACAGACCGATTACACAGATCAGCTTGTCGATAGAGAGCTAGAAATTTTTTAAAAAAAGGTGCAGTTTTTCATGCAGTTTTAATTTTATTTCTGGGACAATTCCAAGAAACATAAAAATTTGGATTTGACCAAAAATTTGGAGTATTCGATTCATACGGAATTGAAGACTTACGGATAAGCATTACATAGAGAAGAATATAGCTTAAAGTTTCAAGGATGAAGAATCGATAATATGTTTCGATTATTCTTTTATAATCTTTGTTTTCTATTCTCTAGGGTGGAACCATAATAATACGGTTGTTTATTATTATTTTGGTTGATTGCTTTGCTTATCTGCATTATAATATAATTTGCCATGTATATTGATAACATGCTATATAGAATAGGAAGTGCCGCTCAATTAAAATTGTTTATGCATATCTTTTAAAATAAAACCTTGATTATAAAAAGATTAAGTAGGAGAAGGTTCTTTAACAGAGGACCTAAGGCCTCTATCGTTGGTCCATAGGAAAAACATAGTGGTCCTGACCCCTAGGATGGAATTTCTATATGTACCAGATTGGATCTCTGAGAGGATAAGGTATTTTAGCATAATTTATGGTTGCACACCCCTAGGTGGTGATTTTAAATCATGGATAAAATATTGAAATGATGGTTATACACTCATGTTAATTTTATTATTAACCTCCCCTAGGAGCTCTGTTAATAAAATTAATGGCCAAAGAAACGATTATTAATATATGTTGGATCATATGGGTCATGGATGACATATATTAATTAGGAGGGGATCTGTGTTCCTAATTGAATTTAGCATGACTCCTCTAGGAGCTTGTTGAATTCTAAGTTAGGAATTATCGTTGCAAGGTTCTGATATTTTCAAGGTTTTGACATATAAACACATTTGTATATATATATATATATATATATTACATGATTGTGTTTTCTTGCTAAATTATTATGATATGTTTGCTTAAGTTTGGTATATGATTCTTTATTGTAGATTAAAAATGTCTAAAAATGCTTTATCTTTAATACTTGACCAAAACCTATTAACCGGAGAGAATTATATGATTGAAAACGGAACCTGGATATCGTCCTTTCCTTTGAGAAATTGAAATTTATGCTGACAACCCCTTGTCCTCCTGAGCCTATGGGAGACTCAACTAATGAGCAATTCCAAGCGTACGATGGCTGAAAAGATGCAAATGATCAAGCCCACTGCTATGTTATGGCTAGCATGAACAATGTGCTGTAGGCTCAACATAGGATTATGAGACTACTAAGCAGATCTTAGATAATCTAGAAGACATGTTTAGAGGTGAAGCCATAACAAAGTGGCAAAGGGCACTTCAAAGACTCTAAAACTATAAGCAGAGGTTGGGGACATCTATAAAGGAGCACATGATGTTGTTCATGGGTTTCCTTGTTTGGGCACAAACCAATGGAGTAGACATCGATGCTAAAACTCAGATAACTATGGTCTTTGAGACTCTATCAAAGGAATTTATTTTGTTTAGAGCTACATTTAATTTAAGCAATAGGCGGCATATGACCTTAACAAAGTTGATGAAACAGTTACAGGAGTTTGAATTGCTGATCAGGGAGTCTCCTACAGGTGGCGAGGCTAATTTGACAGTTGCTTCTAGTTCTAATCCTAACTTTGGGAATGAAAAGAAACAACGGGTCAAGAATAGGAAGTCTTCTATTCCTGCTAACAACAAGAGTAAGAGGAAAAAGAAGAAGAACCCAAAGAAGGTTAAGTGTTTCTTCTGCAGGAAGGTGGAGCACATAAAGAAGCATTGTAAGGACTTCCTTTCCAAAGGAGGTAAGTGTGACCTTCTATATTTAGAAACTTGTTTAGTTGAGGAATCCAGTAACATTTGGGTCAAAGATTCTAGTGCAACTAATCATGTTTGTGTTTTTCTATAGGGGTTCAAAGAAACGAGAAGTTTGCTTCATGAAGACTCCATGCTTCGAATGGGCGATGGATCCTTGGTCTTAGCAAAAGCAGTGGGAGACATCCATCTTTATTTTGATAATTATAGGAATTTAATTTTGTGAGATTGTCTTTATGTTCCTAAATTTAAGAGGAATTCTGTAGCTTGTTTATTTAAAGACTCTTATTTAGTTTCTTTTAATAATAAAGTGGTGATTTGTAAAAACAAATCTTTTATCTGTTCTAGATGGATGCAAAATAATCTATATTTTATCAAACCTAAGATGGACTTACTGCTTTTTGCTGAGATAGATGATAATAACTCTAAAAGGCCTAAAACTTCTTATTCTAACAAGACTTATCTTTGGCATTTGCGCCTTGGTCATATTAACCTGAATAGGATTCAAAGGTTGGTAAGGGATGGACCTTTAAGTCACTTAAAGGTAGAATCTATACCTCAATGTGAATCTTGTTTGGACAGTAAAATGAGCAAAAGACCACTCGGGTCTAAGGGAAATAGGGCCAAAGGGGTTCTAGAACTTGTGCATAGTGATGTTTGTGGATCGATGAACATCCGAGCATGAGGAGGGTATGAATACTTTGTCACTTTTATTGATGATTACTCAAGATATGGTTACGTGTACCTGATGCACCACAAAAGCAAAACTTATGACAAGTTTAGGGAGTTTTGGGCTAAAGTGGAAAAGCAATTGGGTAGATCCATAAAGGCACTTCGATCTAATCGAGGTGGAGAATACCTTTTTGATGAGTTTCTGGGACACTTATTAAAAAATAGGATTTTATCCCATTCGACTACGCCAGGCACTCTACAGCAGAATGGCGTAGCGCAGAGAAGGAATAAGACTTTATTAGACATGGGTTAGGTCCATGATGAGTTACTCATCATTGCCTTTATCCTTTTAGGGATATGCACTACAAACCGCATGTTATCTTTTGAATAATGTGCCTTTAAAATTGGTCCCTAAAACTCCTCACGAGTTGTGGACGAGCAGGAAGACATCCTTAAACCATATTCGCATATGGGGATGTCTGGCTCATGTCTTGTTTAAGGATGCGAATAAGTCGGAAGCACGTTCAGAAGTTTGCATGTTTGTAGGATATCCAAAAGGGACTAAAGGGGGTTATTTCTATTACCCAAGGGAAAATAAAGTCATGGTTTCAACTAATGCAACTTTTCTTGAGAAGAGTTACATGGACAACTTTAAGCCTCGAAGCAAAGTAGTGCTTGAAGAGTTTAGAAGTGATCAAATCACTTTGGAGGTTCCAAGTGATCAGTGTAGAAAGACCAAATGAACTTGAACAACAACCTAAGGGGCTTTGGTCTAGTGGAAGGATCGGGCATCAACCTAAGAAGTATATGTTCAATGGGTAGGCCTTCTTGGCTGAATTGGATGAACATGACAGGGATCCTTATACTTACGCAGAGGTTATGGAGGATGTTGATTTGAAACTCTAGACAGAGGCCATGAACACAAAGATGAAGTCTATAGAGACTAATCAGGTATGGCAGCTTGTGGATCTTTCCAAAGGGGTAAAACCCATAGGGTGTAAGTGGATCTACAAGAGAAAAAGAAGAGTGGATGGAAAGGTCAAAACCTTTAAGGCTGGACTGGTAGCTAAGGGTTACACATAAAATGAAGGAATTGATTACGAGGAAACCTTTTCGCCTGTAGCCATGCTTAAGTCTATCCGGATTCTCTTATCCATAGCTGCCGCTCTCGATTATGAGATTTGGCTGATGGATGTCAAGACAGCTATTCTTAATGGCTAGCTTGATGAGTCCATTTATATGGAACAACCAGATGGGTTCAAGGTCAAGGGTCAAGATGGTAAGGTTTGGAAGTTGCTAAAGTCAATTTATGGACTTAAGCAGGCTTCCTATTCTTGGAACATAATATTTGATTAGGTGATCAAGACTTATGGGTTCTCACAAAATGTGGATGAGCCATGTGTTTACAAACACATTAAGGATGGGGAAGTGGTCTTTCTATTGCTCTATGTGGATGACATTCTACTAATTGACAATGACGTTGGGGTGTTGTCATCGGTCAAATTATGGTTGACCAAGCAGTTTGACATGAAGGACTTGGGCGAGGATAATTTTGTTTTTGGTATCTAGATCTTTCGGGATAGGAAGAACAAAATGAAAGCTTTGTTATAGGCCAACTACATAGATAAGATCCTCATGAGGTTTGCAATGTAGGATTCCAAGAAAGATAGGCAACCATCTAGGTCTGGAATTACTCTTTCTAAGAAAGACTCTCCAAAGTCTGCGGTAGAAAGAAAATACATGAAGAAGGTACATTATGTTTTGGTAGTGGATAGTCTCATGTATGCCATGCTCTACAAACAAACAAATATTTGTTATGTGGTCGGGATTGTAAGTCGATTTCAAGCGGATCTAGGACCAAACCATTGGTTGCGGTTAAGCATATTTTTAAGTACCTAAGAAGGACTCGAGGATATATGCTTGTGTATTTGGGTGAGGACTTAACTCCTCTAGGATATACTAACTCAGATTTTCAATCCTGTCTAGATTCGAGGAGATCGGCTTCTGGGTTTATGTTTACTCTAGGCAGCGGTGCCATCAGTTGGAGAAGTGTGAAGCAAGATTGCACTTCAGATTCAACGATGGAGGCCGAGTATGTGGCAGCTAGTGATGCTTCAAAAGAAGCAATGTGGCTCCGCAAGTTCCTTAGGGATCTTGAGGTAGTTCCTGGTATGGATAAGGCGGCATCACTATATTGCGATAATAGTGCGATGGTAGCTACTGCTAAGGAACAAAGATTTCACAAGAAGAGTAAGCATATTGATCGAAAGTATCATGTGATAAAGGACTTTGTCGAGGGCGGGCATGTCATGATATGCAAAATCACGTCAGAGGACAATTAGCTGATCCATTCATGAAGACACTTATTGGGAAAGTCTTAGAGAGGCATGTGGAAGCTATGGGGATCTGTAATCGAGGGAATAAAGTTGGGCACTTTATTCATATAAAGATTGTTATGTTGTCTATATCTCTATTGGGAGATGGTTTGTCTTGACCATCGGAGGAGGGCTCCATAAATAGAAACACTGGTACATTGTTGTAGGTGACGATGTATTGGATTGGGATATAAAGTGAATTCATTTGGTTTAATAATTTTGTCTTGGCAAATCGATTAACTCTAGACAGTCATTTGTATTGTATCTTAATCTTGAGATGAATAGTAGGCCCGTTGTCTTGACTTGCATCTTTTGATATACCAAAGGGTGACACCTACATTTTAATAGTGGTATGCACCGATACATTGAAGGCATGACTCTTGATAACGTAGACCTGTTATTCATAGATATGGAATCCATAGCTCCTTTTTAGGAGTAGTGATATCCTCTTGTGTACGTTATCCTGTAATTGAAAAACTGGAGCGCTTAACCATTTGGATACATAGGTGTAATCGAATAGTATACTGTCTTTGGATAGTAAGTTTTTCGATGGTGAGATAATGGAACGTATGATAAAAATAATCGAGAAGGTAAGATAGAACTTGTAGGTAAGCCGATTATGAATAATCCTATGAGGATACGATACATTCTGATATGTAATGGAGACTTAGCTATATAAGCTTCGTAATTCTATATAGTTCGAGAGTGCAGCTCTAAGCTTTTAGTGGAGTAGCGTTGGAGTTGATAATTATGAAATGTATATCTGGGATATTGGGTTTCATAATTATTGGGAGCTTGAACTATATAGGTCCATTTGGTCCCCTTTGCTAGCTCACAAAATCTTGTAATGATACGACGTGATTTTCTAATAATTGGTGACTTATGTTAGATTTATTAAATTGGTTTAAATTCGGAAGAATCAACTAATTCATGTCCGTATATCGATTGAATTAATATTATGACAAAGTTAATTCAAAATAAACTTGTTGAATTTTTGGGATTGGATAATTCTTGTTTGTTTATCAGTTGATTTAATTTTAGATAAATTAAATCAAGATAAACTTGTAGAATTATTAGGAATCTATTTATTTTCCTAGAGATTATCTAGATAAAGTTGTTTTAATTAGATAACTTCTCTATTAGGTTATTTTAATTAAAACTGAGGCTTTATCCTATAGAATCTCGGGTGAAAAATAAAAGATTCGTTGAGATTTTTTTCGACAGTTCAGCATACCGAACCTTAAGTTCGGCCTGCCAATGGGCCAAGTTCAGCCTGCTGGTTAGGTAGATAGGCCTGCCTATGTGCAAATAAAAAATCATGCATTTTCACACAGATTTCATCTGATATTGATCTGAATTTGATTCTGATTCAAATTTTTGAAATCTTATCTAATAAGGACTGACCCTAGACCCAATCTCTATAAATAGGGAGTGAGTCTCATAAGTTATTTTGATCAATTGAGAGATTAAGAGTAAAACTCTACTGGTGAGATTCTAAAACTCCCTGAGAGCTCTTGTTTACAAATCATGAACACTAGCTTTGGGTTCTCTCAATTGGTTAGAAGGAGAATCACCTGGAGGAAGAGCTGTACGTGTGTGCCCACACTCACTTCGATTGTAGATAGAGAATAGCAAAGAAAACCAGTTAGTTGAGACTCTTCTAAAACGTTACTTCTCTACAAAGATTGAGGAAGCTTTTCGACATACGTAAGGTTAGTAAGATTTGGTTAATTTATGCATATAGCATGTGAAACTTGTATTTTGAAAAATACTCTGATAAAAAAAATTTAAAATTTCGCTGCGTATTATTTTTTCAACAGTTTGGAGGCTCAAGAGAGAGAGAGATAGAGATGAGGAGCAGAAAGAGAGTTTGGGTGGTTGAGAGGAAAAGAGGAGAAAGAGAGTCAGATAGAAAGAATTAGGGTTTCAAAATAATAATGGCCAATAATAGTAAATTTGTAATTAGTATTTTGAAAATAAAATAAGAAAAGGGGCATTTTTGAGAAGATAAAAAGTGAGAAGGTATTTTTAATAAGTGGTGTGTTTTAAGGGCACTTTGTGTATTTTGCTAAAAAAAAGGTACGATCCATGCAAGATTTTTTTGGCTACAACAAATGGTCAATTTTGTAATTTTATCTTATATTTGTAATTGGAATATTTTTCATCTAATATAATCCGTCCACTTTTAGGAGGAGAAAATATGAGAGGGACTATCTATTAGTTTTCCTGCTCTATTCTTTTCTACCCAAATTTCTCTCCTACTAAACAGCTTGATTTATCAATTTATATCTCAAAATTCCTCCAACATTTTCTTTCCTTCCACTTTTCATTCATACCAAATAGGGGGTTAAATTTGCTAGAATCTTTATTTCTTTTTAACTTCAACATTTTGAAACACTACTTTCTTTTTTTATTCTATTTGTCTACCATCATCTCTTACAAATGATGCATTATCCATTTTTTTTTATTTATTCTTTTTCATGTTTTTTCTTTTTTTAATATTTACTTTTTTTTTGGTTCTATCTGTCTATCATTGTCTCTTACCTCCAATATTTTCCTAACTTTTCTTTTATTTTGTTCCTTTTTTATTTTCTCTTGGTTTCAATTTTATCGCACCCTTATATAAATTTCTTAAACCTCCAATCTCAACTGTCTAGCCATAGTAATCTCTGTGCTTGGACGAATTTAGTTTCTTTTATTCCTTTCATAATCAAATTCTTTTGTTTGTATGTGTATGTGTTTTTGGGTTTCTTTAAACCTGTGAACTAATAAAGATTTCACTTGGTTTATGAACTATATATTTATGAACTATATAATTTTAATTCCCTAATTCATAAACTATCTATTTTCAAACGAAATCTAACACAATAATGTATATGAGAGTTTTAAGAAGATAAAGTAATGAAAAAGTAGTTAAAAAACTAAAAATATAAAAAGAAATCTAAAATTAAAAATCGTTATGTCACCAGTTCAAATGATTGTTTTTCTTTTAGAGTATATTTGTGGATTTATTTGTTTATTTTACCATTTTATCCCTCGTAAAACTCTAATATGTTATATTCTTGCTACATTTTGTCTAAAAAAGGTCATTGTATCAATTGAAAGATCAAAACTATATATTTTACCAAATAATAGGGTGAGTAGACTTGTAAAAGTGAATGTTAGTAGGCAACGTAAAGCAAATGCATATCTTTTTTCTTGAATCTCTAGATAACTTTCTTATTTATTTTTTTTATGTTATGAAACTTTAATTATAACGCATCACAAGTCCCTAACTAGCACTATACTAAAAGAGAGCATATACTGCCATATTCGCCCTTTTGTAGTTCAAAATTTCAAGCATTTTGGCACCCTCTCCTTGAAAAAAATCCTTTCTTTCTTTATTCATCTTTATTATTTATTTTATTTTATTATTTTTTTTTTGGGGGGAGGGGGGTGGTTCTTTCTTTCTAATTTCACTATTTTGGTGCTTTATATTTTTTTAATCTTATTTATTTATTTATTTTTTTACAAAAAACTCTACTTCTTTACCATTGCTAATGTTTTATTATTTTCTTTTCTTAATTTTTTTGGTATTTTCATTTTTTTTTTCTTTTTCTTTCTTTGTGAGACTTAAATTTTCTCTCTTTCTTTCTTTTTTTTTTTTAACTTTTTGAACTAGCAATCTTTTCTTTAGAGTTTTTGTCTACCATAATCTCTTACATTCGGTGTTTTAGTTTTTTCTTTCTCTTCTACTTTGTCAGTATTTCACTTTTTTTTTCTCTCTTTCTTTCCTTTTTAGTGTTTTACTTATTTTCCTTCTTTTCTTTTTGGCTCCATTATCTACCATAGTCCCCAAATGTTCCCATATCCTTTTCGTTTTAGTTTTTCTTTCGTTTTCTTTCCATTTTAGCTTTATCGATCTCTCTCAAACTTTAATATCAACCTTCTCATAGGAATAATCTCCTTGTGGTGATTAATTCTAGCTTACATTACAATTGAACAAAATTCAATACAATAATGACACATGAGGGTTTTAAAAAGATATAGTAATAAAAAAATTTAAATAAAAAATATCTAAAAAATACATATTTGAAATAAAAAATCAAACCCTGTCACTAGTCCAAAACTTTTTTTGATCTTTTGAAAAAAATATAGTTTCTGATTTATTTGTTTTTTCACTACTTTACTAATTGTAAAATCCTACTTGTTATACCCGTGTCATATTTTATCTAAAAAAATAAATAATTTATTAATCAAGAAATCAAATTGTACATTTTACATAAATATCAATATAATTAGACCCAAAAAGCAAATGTCAGAAACCAAATAAAACAAATGTGTAGTTTTAGTGTAACTTTCTCTTTTAAATCTCTAATTAAAAATTTTCTTTTAATAATTCTTTTATTCATAATCTACATTATAAAAACTTCAAGTAGAACTTCATACTGTATTTACATGAACTAGTTCTTATTGTAAGATTTGATGGTTTCCGTTGGGTAGTTTCACCTTCTTTAAGGTTGTTTTACATGGAAGCATATCACGCTACGCACAATATAATTATATAGAAAAGTATATGTTATTTTGGTAGTCAAATTAACTTGCCTAACTGATTTATGTAGTGTGGATATGCAGACTAGGAATTGTATGGCATTTTTGACAATAAGTTAGAGAAGCAATGGCAAAATAGTGATTAAATAAAAATGGCTAAATTAAGTATTTAAAATAGGTGTGAGTAGAATTTTAATTATTTTAAAATTTGAAATACTAGAAATAAGTGTCATGGAAAATAATTTAAATGCTAAAAGATAATTAATTAAAAGTTGGCCGCTGATTACACCTAATTAGCATAATTAATCATAATTAAAGTTTTGAAGTGTTATAGAGTCATGATGGGCTAGCAACAAAGGCGGGGTTGCAATGGAGATCTACGTCTTCATCGACGATGGATATCTAAGGCTTTCTTGCTGGCGGTGACGGAGATCTGAGGCTTTGAGGGTGAGCTCAAAGCTTTACAAAAGGCGGCACGACAACATTGTGATAGAGTTTGCTGTGGTTGTGATCGGGAGATCACAATGAGGAGTTCCAAGCTTTGTAGAAGCTGTTAGAGTTTCATCAAACAGTCGATAAGGTTTTGAAGATAGTTGCCATTTGAGCATGGCAGTATGGGCTGTATTGGTGGAAACACAACAGTGATGAAGACACTGGTGTCTGTGATGTCTGACATCGTCATTGGTAATTATGATATTTATCAACTGACGGCTTTGGCACCAGTGTCAATGAAGTGTCAATGAAGGAGGGACAAAAAGGTGAGGATAATTTAGGGTTTTTAAACTCAATTTTATATGTTATGAACCCAAGTTTTCATGTTATGCTATTCACTACCTATTTTGAAAACATATACAATTACTTATTTAAACCTTAATCATGCTATTCACTTTCTTCTTGTATATGCTTCATATAAACACTCATTAACTTCTTAATATACCGTATTAGATATAATAAGTGAAAATAACTAAAATTTTGCTTGTACTTTTTCGAGATATGTACGATCCTTTTTGTGATTTTGAAAATGAAAATTTCTTAGGTGGAAGCCAAAAAAAAAATTAACTAATAGGTATTTTTTGTACTATCACTATAGAAAAATTAATTTTGACTAGATCTAATAGTTTCAAGACGTGCACCATTGATAGGAGTTTCACTGAAGAAGTCTCCTTTGGAAATATTATGATTTATATTCCTTAGTTTTTTGTTTCTAGTAACTCAAATCCACGTCTTTTTTTTTTATCACACACAAAATTCAGTACTCTTGATGTTATCTCTATTTACCAAAATTAACTTTTCCAAATTGACCCTTTTTATTGATACATCACATGAAAAAGTGTGCATTTAATTGTAACTTAATTTTTCAAATATTCGTAAAAATCAAAGTTAAAAAAAGTTGATTGTTCTTGAAGGCTAAAAAAATTAAAGATCAAAACAGTCTCTCCGTTTGGAATGTCTATGATCAAGCCATAATATTTTTATTTGGACTCAATTTGATAGTTGGAGCAGATTTTTTTTTGTAGTAAGAAAAGTGAATAATTTTAGTGATTTTGGCATTTTTAAAACACAAAATTGATTTTTATATGAGAAAATTACATGTTATGCCATACTTTTAAAAGTTGTGTTTATTTATTTCATACTTAAAAAAAGTTATGCCATATTATTATTCATTTTACATGTTAAGTTTTATTATAAATAAACATGTATGATATTTATAAAAAGTAAGTTTTAAAAGATGGCATTTATCAAAATCCCCCTTCTTATATTTTAGTAGATTCTCGGCCACTTTCCTCCATTATTTTTTCCTTGGGTTTTTAAGTTTATTAAATCTTAGTTCATACACATACTAGGCTTACTCTCAAGGTTCTTTAAAAAAATACCATAAATTTAAAGCTTGAACTGACTAATATCATGAGACGTCACCATTATGTCTTTACATTAGTTTTAAGATGCCAAACATATTATTAAAATACAAGCTGAAATCCACTAGTTACCTGATCGGAAACCACCTTAATACCCGTTGAAGAGAGGTTGCCAACCGGTAACCATGGTGATACTAATTGGATGGCGGTTACCATTTGGCAACCATCAGGATACCAGTGGATAACCATCATGGTATTAGCCAACTAGTGGTTACCTTTTGGTAACTATCAGGATTTTTCTGGTAACTGCTAGTATATACTAGGTATTTTCTAACCACAACACGTAAAAAATCATTTAATACATTAAAACACAAAGAAGATTTACTAAAATTTGTTGGAGTACTTAATAAGTTACGAAAACCAAAAAAAAAAAAAAAAACTCAAAAATTTAACCAAATTCAAAAAATCGCAAAAACTCACGTTCCAATATCTAGTCACTAACTCAGATTTGCATATCTATCTTTGATTGAGGAGAGGCTTCTTCCATCATGGTTTTGGAATGAGCAACGACATCGTGATAGAGGGACGACATCAACGAGTGTAACCATAACAATGGCGGTTCTCACTATTGTAAAGTTGAGAAAAACTGATCCCATCAAGAAGATGTTGAGGAAAAGCTGATTTCACCAGGAAGAAGACCGATTTACTAATGATGGCGTAAGTGAAGGAGCATGTTCTACTTGTGGAGTCACATGGAGAAGTTACTCGTACAGGAGATGGAGATATCTCCATGAGAAGGAAAATATCTCCTTGGCGTGAACAATGATATGATTGTGGCATTTGCAAATCTCGTTGGTATTTGATGTGCAAAGCTAGGATGCAAAGGGTGAATGACATCAGGACTCGACAAATTGGGGTGGCCACGCAAGCAACATGGGAGGAGGAAAAGGGAGAGAGCCAGAGAGAGATAGGGTCATTGTTTGGTGATGTACAAAAGATAGCAGCAGTGGCAATGAAGAAAATAAGAAGTGCGGGGAGAACGTATGCTTGTGTTAGAGAGAAAAGAATTAGACAAGAAATAAACCTCATAAACCTAAACGTTAAAAACGTACATGCAGTAATTTATTTATTTATTTAACAGTTAATGTAAAAAATTCAGTGAGTCTTTTTATCTTGGGCAAAATCAATCCTCATTATTATTTTTGTGGCATCCAAATGAAATATTACTCATTTATTGGGTGTCAATATTGGAAAAATAGTACGCAACGAAATTTTAAAATTTTTTATATCAGAGTATTTTTTAAAACACGAGTTTGAAACACTATATGCATAAATTAACTAAATCTTACTAATCTCGTAAATTCAGAAAAGCTCCAGCAATCCGTGAAGAGATGTGCGCTCTAGAAGGACCTCAATTAACTAGCATTCTTTGCTATTCTCTGTCCACAATTAGTGTGTGTGTGGGCATACTTGTACAGCTCTTTCACTAGGTAGCTATCTTTTCAACCAATTGAGAAAAACCCATAGCTATAGTTCGTGATTTGTGAACAATAGCTCTCTGAGGAGTCACAGAGTCTCACCAATAGAGTCTCACTTTAGATTTCTCAACTGATCTAAATTACAATGAGTTTCACTCTCCTTTATAGAGAGGTTAGGCCCAGGAATCAGCCCTTATCATATAAGGCCTCGAAAATTTGAATCAAAATCAAATCAAGATCAATATTTGATAAAATTTGTATGAAAATGCGTGATCTATTTAACGCTCGATCGGTAGGCCGAATTGACAGATTGGATTGCCAAACTTGGATCGGTCTACTGAACTTTCGATCAATAATCCATCCGAATCTTTATTTCCTGCCAGAGATTCTTGGAATAGAGCCTCAGTTTTAACTTAAATAACCCAATAGAGAAGCTATCTGATTAAAGCAGTCATATCTAAATAATCTCTGGGAAAATAAATATTCCTGATAATTTAACAAGTTTATCTTGAATTAATTTATTTAAAATTAATCCAACTAATAAATAGACATAAATTATTTGATCCCAATAATTTAACAAGTTTATCTTAAATAATTTATTTACAAAATTAATTCAACTGATAAACAGACATTAATTATCTGATCCTATCAAATTTTAGCCAATCTAATAATTTTACATAAGTCATCAATTATTGGAAAAGCATGCCATATTGTTATAAGATTTTTATGAGCTAGCAAAGGGGACTTGTTGGACCTATATAGTTCAAGCTCCCAATAATTATGAAACCCAATATCCCGATATACATTTTATAATTATCAACTCTAATGCTAGTCTACTAAAAGCTTAGAGCTGCACTCTCGAACAATATAGAATTATGAAACCTATATAGCTAAGTCTCCATGACATATCATAATGTGTTGTATCCCGATAGGATTATCCATAATCAGCTTAAGGATAAGTTCTATTTTACCTTCCTGATTATTTTTATTTTATGTTTCATTATCTCACCATCATAAAACTTACCATCATAGATAGTGTACCATTCGATTACACCTATGTATCCAAATGGTTGTACATTTCAATTTTTCAATTACAGGATAACGCATATAAGAGGATGTCAACTGCTCTTAAAGAGAAGCTATAGATTCCATATTTATGAATAACAAGTCTACATTATCAATAGTCATGCCTCCAACGTATCGACATACGTACCACTATTAAAATGTAGATGTAACCTTTTGGCACATCAAAAGACACAAGTCAAGACAACGGTCCCACTATTCATCTTAGGATTAAAATATAATACATATGATTATCTAAAGTGAATAGATTTATGGAGACAGAATTATTAATCTAAATCAATTCACTTTATGTCCCGATCTAACACATCATTACCTACGATAATGTGCCAATGTTTCTATTTGCAGAGTCCACCTCCGATGGCCAAGATAAACCATCTCCCGTTAGGGATATAGACAACATAACAATCTTTGCATGAATAAAGCGTCCAATTTTATTCCCTTGATTTACGGATCTTATGATTTAGACTGTCACCTTAAGAATGTGTTTTTTGTATAATATGTCCATCATATGCCCAATTCTTAATGGTTTAAGCTGACAGTCTCAGACAATTGTTTGCTTAACATACATTCAACATATATGAACATAAAGAGGACAATATTTGGTATATAAATAATAAATAAATTCTTTATTGATAAAAATGTCTCTAAAAATATATTACATTTTTACTCCTTTGGGCATACATGTCTACCAACTAGAAAAACTAGGCTCAATAGCTTTTCACCTTTTGGAAACTTTGGCAAGAAAAAAGAAAGGTTGTACATCATAATTTCTACATGTTAAGGTTTGTGCCAAAATTTATATAGGGTTGGAATTTCTCCTTTTTTGTTTTTTTATTGCTTGTTGAAAAGACTATTTTTATACCTTTATTAATACCCTTATTAATTTTCTCTTAACTAGGCCTTTTAATATCCTTTTGAACTTTTTTTAACTTCCTTCTGAAAATTCTTTTTTGGCCCCTCTTTATTTAATTTTCCCTTAACTACTTCATCCCTCCCTCTCTCCCTTTTACTTTGGTTTTCATGTGTTTTGTAATGATAAAGTCTCTTGAAAAAAAAAAAAAAAAAGAATCCTGTTGAAGGTGAAGAATTGGCCTTTTTTTGGGTTATTAACACCAATGCCCCTAAACTTTAGAGCCTCCCTCACATTGTCTTCTGAACTTTAAAAACCATCACTTTACCCTTTGAACCTCCTCACTCTACCGTTTGAACTTTAAAAGTCACTACTTTATCCTCTGAACTTTCAAAGTTCTGCACTTTGCCCCTTAAACTTTTGATTTTCTATTCAAATAGACAGATTTAGTTCACGTGATTTGTACATAGGTCATCTATAAAGGCAGAAATAAAATTTTATCATTTTCAGGTTTTGTTTCACATTTATACTTTCACTTAAGGCTTGTTTTTAAAATCTAAACTCTCATTTATGAAAAGTTTGTTGGTTAGAAAACAAATATGCAGCAAAATTTTAAAAATTTTAAATCAGGGTATTTTTTAAAACACAAGTTTGACATGTAAAATACATAAATTAATGATAGATCTTACTAATCTCTTTTGTGAACTCAAAAGCAATAGCAATCTATGAAGGAAAGAACGTCCTAAAAGTGCCTCAACCAATTGATATTCTTTGCTTTTTTCTATCTATGATTGGAGTGCAGGTGGTAGCACATCGTACAGTTTTTCCTCCGATAACTCTTCCTACAACCACTTGAGAAAACATAGATATAAGATTCTTAATGCTAAACAATAGCTCTTAGGGAGCTTTAGAGTTTTTCTCATTAGAGTGCTTACTTTATGCTTTTTAAATGATCTGAATAGCTAAGAAAACTCACCTCCTATTATAGTGGTCGAATTTATGGATAAACCTTATTAGATTAGGGCTCAAAATTTGAGTCTAGATCAACTTCTAATGAAAAATGCTTTAAAATGTGTATACTAATTATCGCATGTTCGGCAAGCCAATCTAGGAAATCGACTTGCCAAACTTACTCCTTCGGTCTATCGAAGTTCCCATCGACTTTCCAAACATGCGATAATTTGAAATCCTTAGAATATCTTATTTTCAACTGAGAATCTTAAATAGAGCCTCAGTTTTAATTTAAATAACTCAAAAGAAAAGTTATCTAATTAAAACAGTCATATACAGATAATCCTATAGTAAATAAAATATTATCCAAATAATTCAATATGTTTATCTTTAATTAATTTATAAAATTAATTCAACCGATAAACTAAAATGAATTATCAAATCTAGTATTATCGAATTTCAGCCAATCTAATAATTTAACATAAGTTACCAATATGTAAGAAAAACATGTCATATCGTTACAGGATTATTATGAGGTAACAAAGAGGACCCGATAAACATATATAGATCAAGCCTTATAATTATAACATAATAATATCCTAGAATCATATTTTATAATTATTAATTCTAATGCTACTCCACTAAAAGCTTAGAGCTACATTCTCGAGCTTTCTAAAATTACAAAACTCTAATAAGCTAACCGTTCATGACATATCACAATGTGTCAAATCCCCATAGGATATTCATAATTGGCTTAACGATAAGTTCTATTTTACCTTCCTAATTATTTTTAACTTACATTCCATTATCACACTATTATAATACTTATTATCCATAGATAGTATACCATTCGATTACACCTATACATCCAAATGGTTAAAGTACTCCAGTCTTTCAATTACAGGATAATGCATATAAGAGAATATCATTAGCTTTACAAAGGAGCTATAGATTTCATATCTATGAATAACAAGTCTACATGAATCAAGTGTCACACCGGTATGCATACCATCATTAAGTCAGGATTCACCCTTTAGTACATCAAAAGACATAAGTCAAGAATATAGGCCCATTACTCATTTCAGGATTAAGACACAACACATTTGATTGTCTAAAGTGAATTGATTTGAATAAATGGAATTATTAACCAAATCAATTCAACTTTTATATCCCGATCCAATACATCATTCGTTGTGACAATGCACTAATGTTTCTACTCGTGGAGTCCCACTTCAATGACTAAGACAAGCCATCTTTCGTTAGAGATGTCGACAACATAACAATCTTAGCATGAATATAGGACCCAACTTTATTTTCTCAATTGCAGATCTTATGATTTAGGCCATCACCTTTAAGATTCATGTCTTTTGCATAATCTGTCTATTATATGTACGATTCTTAAAGGTTTAGACCGACTGTCTTAGACCTTTGTTTGCTCACATATATTCAACAGAAATGAACGTAAAGAGGACAATATTTAGTATATGAATAATAAATAAACTTTTTATTGATAAAATGTCTCTAAGAACATATTATATCATTTTACTCCTTACTGCACTATGTCTAACACTATCTCCACATTTTTCTTTTCATATTTAATGCTTAACTCATTTAATAAGTCAATATGGTTTGCCGATACCTATATTTAAATAATAAAGAAGATGAATTACACAATAAAGATGAGGAGATATTAATGAATAATATTAGCTTATTAAATGAGAGTTACATATTAAAGATGAAAAGAAATGATTGTGTGAACTCTTCTAAATGAGAGTTCAAAAAAAAATTAAAAAAAAAGAAGCCCTAAGTGAGAGTGTGAATGTGAAAGTGAAACAAAACTTGGGAGTGGTAAAATTTTATTTTTTTCCCCTACAGATGACTTATGCATGAATCACGTAGGCTTAATTCCGTTTATTTAAACGAAAAATTGGAGGTTTAAGGAGTAAAGTGATGAGCTCTGAAAGTTCAGGAGACAAAGTGGTGATTTTTAAAATTCAGGGGATAAAGTGACGAGTTTCAAAATTTCAGGGAGGAAAATGATGATATTTAAATTTTAAAAGGCAAAATGGGAGTGATCTTAAAGTTTAGGGGCCATTAGTATTAACAACCATTTTTTTTTTGGTATTGTCAAAGTCTATTTAAAAGAAAGAATCTTGTTGAAGGTGAAGAGGGTAAGAGAAGCGTATTAAACTTCCTAATAAGAAGAGAAGTTCCAATGAACTTGAAATGTAGCCTTGTTTTTTTCTGTCGTCGGCGGTGAACAAGTTCAAAACAGCTCACTACAAGTTGGCAATAGCAAGAGCATAAGGGCCTATTCAGACGGTGATCAACAAGGTACATGGCCGAGTAGAACCATTCGGTAAGTTACCACCAGAGGGCATGCTCAGATGTAAACTAACAATAAGTCTTCGAACTAGCAGCACTTGTCTTTTCGAGGAGTGCTCATCTTTCGACAAAAGTTGCCTTTTCGAGGAAAACCCTATAAGAGATCTACACATGGCATCCTCCCTGCAATTCCCACGATGGAATTCCCAATCCATTGGGTATAGAGACAAGTGTCACACTGTCTGCCATATCCATGGTTATAGTTTGTCTGGGTTTATCCAGGTCATGGGTGGGATCCCAATACCCCCTGAATCTATAATTTTTTTCAAATACCGGGCTAAAACACTCACGATGGTATGAAAATATTTACCTACAAAACCCTGCTACTTTTCCACTTCTTTTCTTATTCATACCACTAACTTAAACATATGTTATTTTTCAGACCAACCCACCAATTTCCTCTTCATTTTGAGGTATTTTCTCTCCCTTTGCAGGCTATACTCAAGCAGACCGCCAGTCTGTCTATTTCGCACAGCTACTTCCAGTATTGTGTCACTTTCGAACATAAAGGGTGCAAATTGCATTGTCTGTAGTAGTCATTGTCCATGAACATTAACTCTTTTTTACTGAAAAAGCCAAGAATTAAGGCATAGATGGTGGCAAAGGGTGGACAAACATTTTTTCCCCGTCTTGAAAAGAAGGTTGGGATTACTTATTTTGTGCTTTCCATTAACGTATCTCTTACACTGGCAAGAAATGTACAACTATTTAATATTTGTCATTAGAACATCTCCTGCACACGCGTTTTGTTTTTAGAATTTTATTCATTATTAACGGTGATAGTGATCATAAAATACAGAAGTTACAATGTTTATATGTGTTTCATTATATTAGTTTTGACGATGATCAATCGTACCGTAGTATATTTTGTAAACTTTTTGCTAGTTTTTTTTTTTAAGTAAAACTATATTTACATGCTCAACGTTACTTCAAGAAATCTTTAATCGGGAGTTGAGGAGTACTATGAATTGATGGTTACTTTTGTTTGATATATGTTGGGCCTTTCATGTTGCAATTTGCAGCCATTCCTAAAAGTAGTTCATCGTTTTGACTTCCTATGACAATTAAAATTGTGCGGCAGCAGCCTGGGATCCGGCGGGGGGAAGTGGAAGAAGGCAGCGGCTGTCCGAACCTTGTGATGATTGAGTTCTCAGGAGTTTCGACCCTTGATGCATCGGTCTTACGACCAGTTCCGAAGGGGGGGTCAATGGGTGGTGGTGGGGATCATTGGAGATTGGGTCAACCCACAAGCAATGGGAGGCGGAAGTGGTGACGGCGGTAGGGAAACACACCCTGCCTTGGCTTTACCTCTACGTTTAGGCCCTTGTTTGTATTTTGTTTCTGGTTTTGTTGTTATGTTTAGTGAGAAATAAAAAAAGGTTTACCCATCTCTGGTTATAGTTTGTATGTCTCCTCTGATTGTTAACAGCGGTAGCTATTTAGATGTCGGGCTGGACCTTACTCTAAGTCTTGTTGTATGTATCCGCGAGGAGGTTTTCATAATGAGCTTTAGATGAGCTTTTTTATTGGTATCAAGCATATTTTTCTCCTCTAAGTTTCGATACTTAATTTTAGTCCCCACAAGTGGGGTCGAATTCTTCCAATTCGGATGATTGCATGCGTCTGATTATGTATCTTCCTTAGACTTAATGAAAGTCCCCAATTCATAATAATAATAATAATAATAATAAATTGTGTGGCTTCTACTTTCATGTGCTTTGAAAAAGACATAAAATAGGACGTCATGCCATAATAAAGTGGACCATTGATGTACTCTAAGTGGCATTCAGAAGAGAAAAAATTGACAGTCATTATCTTTCAAAGTTTGATATACAATTGTGCGCGTGTGTTCAAGCTCTAAAGGCACGATTAGCATATACACGTAAATATGCATATAAATATATATATTCTTTATCAAAGTTCAATATACAATTGTGTGTGCGCGTTCAAGCTCTGAAATCGCGATTAGCGCATATATATATATATATATATATATATATATATCTATATATATTCTTTATCAATGTTATCTACAATTTAGCTACAATGTATTTTATTTTCGCCAATTTGTGTCCTAATGCAATTAAAAAACGGAACGACTACAATTCAAGAATAATAATAAAAATTGATTTTCAGTTTTATTAAAGTGTTGTGTTCGAGTCTATTGGGGTTGATGCCCTATAAACAATGACATTGTGTATATTGTTAATAAATAAATAAAGTAATATTTATAATTATTTTGGTTGTTTATGTATATTGTGAATACTTTTATAAACATCAAGAAAATTTTATGATTATTAACGTGACTATAAATTTAGCATATAAATGTTTTATGCTTAAGGGATAAAATTTATAGATAATAATATAAATAATCCATAATAATTAATTAAAGTTTAGTATCTTTAATTAAATATTAAAAATACGATCCAATCTCATTGATAATAAAACAATCTTATCTAGGCTATTAATGTATAGACATTAGATTAGAGATACTTTATATAATGAGACTATATAAGACTGGACTGGATAAATTATAAATCTCTAATAATTGTCCATTGCAAATAAAGCATTTAAATTTATCACTATAATGATCATATATATGGCAGTCTTAATCTTGAGTAGTTATTAAACTCCAGGTTATGACATTATGTTTCTTGACTTGCCTGGTAAGATTTGTCTAAAAATAGATCATAACTTAATATCTTGGAAACATGAAGAAATAAATGGCCAGGAATAATATTGTTTCCATATAAAAGTTAGAAATAGTTCTCTTGGGTGACGATTCTGTTAGCCCAAGAATGGCTACTTAAGAGGGGGGTGAATTGGGTTTTTGAAAACTTTTACAATTATTGGAAAATTCTAGATGAAATATGCTTAAGCAATAAACACACAAATTAAGATATTCAAATAAGTAGACAAAAATTAAATTGTGCTTAAGTAAAAGAGTAGGGAAAAGAAATGCAAACGCTATTTGTAGTGGTTTGGCTAATATGCTTACGTCTACTATCACTAAAGAAAAACCTTTACTCGACCTCTTGCACTATAAGACCATCTTTCGTCACGATCACTACGTTATACAACATTGGTGACTTGCTCTACCCGAGGCTCACCACACCTTCTTACAATATGACAATTTTAATGAAGATTGTCTAACCAAAAATTCCCCCAAATTATAAGGCTTGAAAACATAATGATGGAAGGTATGATTGTATGAAGTTTAGTACACTCACAAACTAATCACTTCAAAAGAACAATAAATACAATTTAAAGTTTTGTCTTTGGAGATGTGAGCAATTCTCAAGGAAAATATGAAACAAGTTTAGCTTAAGAGAGTGTGAATGAGATGAATGATTGAGAAAACAATGTAAGAATGATATCAAAGCTCTCTTTTAATATTTAGTTCATTGCACATTAAATGGAGGGCCATTTATAGCCTCCAAGTACTCAACTTTAGCATAGAAACTCGAATTTTGATCAAAATGACCATTGGAAGTGGTCCAATGATAGAACACTAACCGTTATAAGTAGCTCGATAGGCCAGACAATAGGTTCGGTAGGCCAAAGTTTGAAAATTTAAAATTAGGACTCCAAATGGTGATTTGATTGGTAGGCCAGTGGGCAATTGTAACACCCCGAAGTTAATTAAATAGTATTAGAATGTTAAATGGTGAATTAGTGTGCCATGATGGGTATTTTAAAACTTAATTTGATTATTTTGTGGAAACTTTGTGTTAATTTACTCTTTTGATGATTTTTAATTGTTTTAAATTGTTTTTTATTGTTAATTTAAGTTTTAATGAAACAATTTGATTTGAAAACAGTTTGTGGTTGCACACAGCTTTATGCAACTACTTTCCTCTCTTTTCTTCTATTTATTTCACTTTTTCTCTCTCTCTCTTCATTTCTCACGCTCACCTCTCTCTCTCTCTCTCTCTCTCTCGTCTCTCTCGGTTCACTCCCTTCCCCTCTCGTTTTCTCTCTCAAAATTTTGAAACAAATTTTGTTTTCAAGCTTCGGGTTAGAAGATTGAAGGCTCGGGAACAAGATTTAACAACAAAAACATCATTTTCAAGCTTCGATTTAAGGTTAGTTTTTAAAATTCAAAAGTTTTTCTATTTTTCAAAATTTTCTTGCATTTTGAAATTTAAGAGTTTCTAAGTCTAGAAAAGCTTTGATCTAGCTTAGAGTAACTTAGATTAACTAGGATTGAAGCTTTATTTCATCAAAAATGGATTGGAATCGAGATTTTTCATTTTTCCTCTATTTTCTCTATTTTTGGATTTTTGTAAAAATCTTGTTTAAAACTTGTTTTAATTCATTAAAAAGTGTTCTATTATGATTTTCTATTGTTTATGATGATTATCCATGCCTGGGAATTGAGAAAACAGGTTAGATTTGAAGATTTAAAATTCAGAATGCCGAGACCCGTGCGTGAAAATTTTTGGAATTTTTCCAGATCCGCAGGCCGAACTCCGTGTTCGGCGGGCCGGATTCAAAGGATCGGCAGGCCAGATTCATCCGACCGACAGGCCGAACCTGGGAATGTTCGGTCAACCAGACTTGGCATTCCTGCACAGTTCGGCCAGCCGAACCAGGGGAACCGACAGGCCGACCGAGCAAGGAAAAATTTTGTGATTTTCACCCGTTTTAACTGTTTTGAACCCTGATTTAAATTTCAACTTTGTACAATAATTTTGTAAACCTAAATGGCACACTAGGACACCATGAGATGATTTAGTATCATAGGATACCTCGGGTTAGATACTAATGGACTAA
>CAMOHE010052804.1:0-62369 GCA_946598075.1 Artocarpus hirsutus | reverse complement strand
AAAAAAATTCATCGGATGAGGAAGAAAGGTTTAAGAATTGAAGTTACTTTTGATTCGAACGGCCAACCGAAAGGCGCACCCGATCATGAATTAAGCAGTTGGATTGGAGTCCTTAGTCGAGAGCACGTTCTAATATGGACAAAAGATTGGAGGTCTAAGGATTTAGATAAAGTAAAAGATGTGATTTGGAGAGAGATATACGAAGCTTTCACAGTTAAGGATTGGTATAGGAAAAGGGCTTTAAAGGTTTGCGATGAATTAGCAAAAGGGTTCAGATCCGACCTCTACGTTACCTTCATACAACCATACCTTTTCATTCTGGAGGAGGATGTAAATATATATAAAAGGCCTCCTACGGAAGCACACTACTACCCCTCCATAAACGATGAAGATTGGGAAGCTTTTGTGAGGTATCGACGATCCAGTGATTTCCAACTGCTATCATCAAATGTAAGGAAAATAAGAGCAGAAAATGAATATTGCTCTATGGTTGGCCGAGTGGGATATAGAGAGCTCGAGCAATCCATGGTACGTTACTAATTAACTCAAACTATATATATCAATTATTGCTACATTATTATTTTATTAACATAGAGTAACACAGTTTGCAAAGGCAGGCGTGCAACCTACACGGGAGGAGTTGTGGGTAAAATCATGTCAAGGTCCCGATGGCCAGTTTAAAAATCCAAAAGTAGCAGAGATTTTCAACTTGATTATAAGTCTACTGAACACAAACCATTAATTTGTATTTTACTACGTGCGGATGAAGGGTTGCTTGAATAACATGGTTGTATTGTTCTTGTACAGGATGAATACACAACGCAACAAAGTCAAGGGAGCTTCTAATCGGTCAGTAATGATGACATTTTGACGAGGACACTAGGGAAACCGGAACATTCAAGATGTGTTTGCGGTCAATCAAAGTTTATGAAGCAGTCTCAATACTTTGACCTCCAACCAGGATCGTCAAAATTGAATTCTCAAATGTCGAAGATGCAAATGGAGATTGCAGAACTCCGAAGTCTTGTGACTAAGCTCATTTTCCAAGGACGTGCTAAGTCGACAGATGATAGGATCTCACAACGCAACAGCTTCAAAGCTAGTTGTAACCCTAACAATACTGTAGCAGAAGCTGCAGAAGCTCCAGGAGCTCCAAAAGGTCTAGAAGCCCTAGAAGTCCAATTGTCACCTCCTCGTCAAGGGCCCGAACAATGTAGGCTCTTTGTTGAGGATAGAGTTAATAGTGGGTGTTCACTTGTTGCACTTGGGAAGGTGTGGATGGAGAGCCTTCCAATTGATACAGTTCATGGATGACTACTAGAGGAAGGGAACGTGCATGTTAGCATCACTACCATCAGAGTTAGAATAGTTGAATTGCCTGTTCCAACACTTGAGGCAACAACTGTGGGTGAAGCAGCAGGAAGCTTTGTCGCATGGCCGAAGAGATTAGTTGAAGTCATAACATTGATAAAGACGAGTCGAGCACCTAGCCATGTTTCCAAAGATCTAAGCGGAAAGAAACGGCAAAAAAAGAAAAGCTCTCTAAAACCAAGAGAATCACAACCTAAGGTTCAACAACGCCAAGGACAAACCGTTGCTAATGAGCATCTGCGTGCATTTAACTTCGCTTCAGTACTTTAAGAATTTATGCAGTTAGCTTTATACGCACATTCTTTCATGCGCGATGGGTCGACCATTCAGTGCTCGATACTAGTAAATGTCACTGGTAATGATTTCCCTATCTATTTGGGGTATGAAGACGTTTACGACTTCATCAGCTTCGAAGAAATTGGGGCAAACTATATCCTCGTATACCTCAGGTAATAACTCCAGCCTTATTTAAGTATTTTAAATATATACGTAGAGTTGTAAGGTGTTTTAAAAGATTTCACTATAATATTTTTCATTGTAGTTTTTTAGCGAAATATTGTGAACTTCAAGGCATGGCGCAAAATTTTAGCTTCATATCTCTGGCCATTGTTTCAAGTGCTGTAAGAGACATACAGAGTGATCATAGAGAGTGTGCCACATCACTCCTCCACCTATTAGCTGAAGCACCAAGGGGGAAATTATTCTTCCTGCCATACAACGTTGGACAACATTGGATATTAGGACTTATATCATCATGGGAGGACCAAATATATTGGTTTGACCCCCTCGGACACCCACCACGTGAGGATTTCTTATCAGTCACAAGATTGTAAGTATTAATATTGTCTTACAAAATTAATTATTTTTTAGTCTCACGTAATTGTATCATCTATTAATTTATTTATTATTTAAACATGATACATTATTAGGGCGCTTAACGATTGGAAGCTTCAAGAGGGAACCGGTGTCACAAACCGACCAAACGGAACGTTATATTCTAAACGTAAGTGCCCAAGACAACAAGGAAACATAGAATGTGGTTTTTTTATTCTACGTTTCATGCGGGATATAATTACAAGTGGTATACAAGCCTGAGGAAAAAAAAATTTATATACATACAGATATATATGAAGTTAGATTAGAGTGGGTCCAATTTGTAAATAGGTTTGTGCTTTTTAGATAGGTACACGTCATAGTAGATTAAAAAAGTGCTCAAAATAGCTCAAATGTAAAATGGTGCTCAAAATAGCTCAAATGTAAAATGATCTTGTAAATACAAATTAATTTTTAATATACAACAATTATTGTATGTAATTCGGGCCTTGATGTAATGGATAACATACGAGACTGACCATCCCGTAGGAAATTGAAATTACGGGAGAATTTTTTTTTTTTTGAAAAATACCAAATTTTCACGACGGTTTTTGACCAAAACCGTCGTGGAAGCTCCACCTTCCACGACGGTTTTGGTGAGAAACCGTCGTGGAAGGTGGAGCTTCCATGACCGTTTTTGAGCAAAACCGTCATGGAATCTTAGCCTTCCACAACGGTTTTTCACCAAAACCGTCGTGAAAAATTAGTACTATCACTCACCTCGCGCGCCAATTATTCTATTACACGACGGTAAAAAACCGTCGTAAAAAGTCGGTCTTATTCCACGACAGAGGTTTCCACGACAGATTTTTAACCGTTGTGAAATTTTTCCACGAAGGTTATAAACCGTTATGGAATCCACATTTTGTACTAGTGTATTTTCCATGATTTCATCATGATTGCATTTATAATTGCAAAATTACTCATTTATATCATGCAATTTATAAAACTGAACAACCAAATAAACAAAATTAATGGCTCTTAAGTTATTAGCTTAAAAGTGCATGCTAATATGATAATATCAATACCAATGAAATTTCAATTAGGGCCAAATCCACAATGATAAAAAGTGCAATATTCTTTTTCAGGAATATGCAAAATTGATTAGACAAAATCAATTGTCTTTTCATATTATACGTTTCAATAATAAGCATTATTATCTTCATGAAATGTGGCATAACATACATTCATTGTAGGAATGTCTATATATATTTAAGAAATAGTGAGTATTGAAATCACTCTCATAAAGTAGACTATTAATAGTGTCTTCAAAGACGTTAACAATAGCATCAGACACAAAATATCACAAATAGTTATTGATCAATATTATATTAAATGAAATTGTAACCAACTGAAAATTTCTGAAATATAACTGCGAATAAAAATTTTATAGAGAAAGCATCTTATGAGATGACAACTTTAGAGAAAATCTTACAATCTAATTTGTTCATATACTCATATTGATTAGTAATATTATGAAACAAAATGAAAGTGAAAAATATCATAGTGGCAACCCTATTTCTATTTAATAATCAACCAACTTAGAAAATAAACTCTCTTTCATTAGGTATACAGAAAACCATGAAAAATACTACATAACTTATATGCCAAAAATCATACATATTGAATGGATGGGGTATGAACTGAAATTGTAAAACTTTTCACATATAGTACTAAAATATTGTGAACTAAATAAGACTCATAAATAATGAATTTATGAGCTTCTGTGAAATTAGAATTAAACATGAAATGCACAATAATATAGTATTAAGCATATAAATAAACTGATCAATGCATACAATAGACCTTTAAAATATTCTTAATATGAAGTTTAGAATGCATAAAGAATAGGGAAGAATGAAACACACTTGTACATATGAAATATCTAGATGGAAAGACATTACTAGAGTAAAAATTATCATTTAAGTAAAGAAGTTATACCATACATGATATGTTGTCATACTTTTCATTTCATCAACGGACAAATCTACCATGTGCTCCAGATTGCTAGCAATACTTAAGATGATCTTTGAAATACTCCGAACCTTCAATCAAATAATCAAATCTTAATCAATAACAAAAATTGCTAGACTCATGCTGACAACGTGTTACAACACAAATGCAAAGAATTAAATTTCAAAGCATAAAACAAAGAGACATAAAAAAAATAGAGAGAAACAATCTTATTATTCATTATCTCACATTGTGTAAAAATACAAGCTCTCAAAAGCCATATATATACACTAAGAATCATAAAGTGGGAGAGGCTAAAAGCCATGAGTTACAAAAATAAAATATTACTAATGGAGTGTTAATTGGGTGGTTTTATGATGCAATTAATGAAGGTGTTAGGAATATCAACATTCATACTATTAAACTAATTTATTCATAACAAAAATGGATATTTTTAAGGCGTCACCTACCATTTGTTGCAAATCAATTACAAACATTGGTGATCCCCAACATTAGCATCACCGTTTATTTTTATGAAATTTTTCTGTGAACTTTTTAAGGCATTTACTCAAGTTATATAGGCTTCAACTCCACTAGTCACCAGTGGTGCCGTTGCGTTATAAACATTTTTATATTTTATTTCTTTTTGAAGAAATTTATTTTAAATTTGGTATCATTTATTGTTGTATATCGTTGCTACTAAGGCCGATAATTCGGGTCCACGGGTTGAGTTTGGGTCAGGTTAAGCCCTTATTTAAAAAGCTAACACACCAACCCGAGCCTGACCTATGACCTGACAAGTCAAAAAAAGCCCAACCTAGACACAACTTGACGTGTTGACGGGTTGACCCAACCTAACCCATGCAACCCGCCTCTATGAAATTTGAAGATCTGATCAAAAATTTCTTTGGCATAAATAAATAAAACAAAACATAGCTTTAATTCACAAAGCATAAGCTAGTAGCAAAAAGAAGACTGCACAAAAATTGATCTACAATTCTAATAAAACTACATAAAAAATTGATCCGTAGTTCTAATAACCAAAACAGCGGTACTAGCAGCAAAAAGGAGTAGGCGGCTAGGGGAGGCCAAGAGGAGATTGCGGCAAAGCAATCACCGAAGACTGGAAAAAAAAAAAGAAAGAATAAATGATAAAGGAGGAGCTAGGGGCGAGGTCAATGTTGCAAATGCCAAAGTGGATGCCAAAGAGGATGCTGGGGAGGAGCAACATAAAAAGGAAAATGATGAAGATGAAGATGAAGAAAGAGCTAAAGATGAATGGCGGTTGGAAAAGTAGATGAGCTCTTAGCAAGAGTTTTTTGGTTTTTACATGGGAGTTCTTTTAGATAGGTTTTATTGGGTATTTATGTTGGGCTTCAAGTACCTTTTGAAATAAAGGCTTGGGCTAGGCCTTTTCTTTTGAGCTTTTACTGAAAAAGATGAAATCTGAGCAATAGATTTACAATAAATAGGTGCAGCGGGTCGAAATCAGGTTGATGGGTTGGACCCGAACACGACTTGAAATTGTTTCGTGTCAAATGGGTTCGACCCAATTTCAACTCACACTTAATTTTATCTACCCTAACCTGTACTTTTTCGTGTCAAGTTCGTGTCGATTGTCATGTCATGACCCAAATTGCCAGCCTTAGTTTCTACCATGCGCATCTAAATATGAGTTTTGTAATCTTACCATTAATAAAAGAGCGAATGCTCTTTTTGTTGTAAGCCTGATGCGTGGAGGGAAGTTTTCCTCCGAGTGTTTTGTTTTTGTTTTTTTAATTTTTTTACTTTCTAATTTATTTATTTTATTTTTTATTTTTTAAATTTTAAAATTTTTCATTTTTTCTTCATTTTCCTCTCTTTCTCTTTTTTTGCCCTCTCCCTTATTAAAGTATTTTTTCTGAAATATGAGATTATCCAAATATTTTGTTTGTAGCTAAATTTTGTTTAATTAGTCCTTTCAAATTATTTCTTCTTAAATGTGCTCTAGGCTAAATATTGTTGTCATGCAACCCTCTTAAATACTTTTTAAGAGACGTAATAAATAATTCACTATTCAATTTTACCAACTGAAAATTTTTTTCCCTTTTAAATGTGCCTTACCACACTTTTTTCCACTTACAAAATTATTAGGAGAGTAAAATAAATGAGTAATAACTTTTAGAATGGACGCCATATCTGCGTATAAAAAAATGTAAAAAATACATAGGCAACGTGTGTGCTCATCACTAGCGTCTAAAAAAAATCTGAGTATCGTGTCTGTATTTTTATTTTTGTATGTGTGTGTATTTTTTGTTTTTTGTTTTTTTTTTCCTTTTTCTTTTTCCTTGGAAGGAAACTTTGTTCTTGTAAGTTAGAGGATGTTAGTCTACTAAACTTCAACCAAAAAAATTGCCCAGACAACTTGGGTATTTTGCTTATTTAATATGTTCATAAAAAAACGAATAAAATAAAGAAATGTCATATGCAATAGGCTAATATTAGGCAAAACAATTTGCCTAATATTAATAATAAAGGAATGCCAATATATAGTTGGAAAATGAGATGTGGTTGGGGTACAAGAACATATATTGTACGTACTATATGGCAGTTGTGAAAAAGATTTAAGATTGATTCAAGGCAAGTGACATAAGAATTGGTTAAAAGCTTACGTTAATCAAATGGCTATGTTAATGTGGCAATGTCTTATCCTAGTAGGCACATGGCGTTGCATAGAGATTGATAACGACACTTTAGTTTTGTAGTACTACTGCCTGAAACAGCTGGCGAAACGGCGCAGTGCACTTTGCACCGTCCAAGATCGTCATAACATAATAGACCGATGGAAATGTGAGAGGATTTTTTTTCCTCATTTTATATATATATATATATATATATGTAAAAGAATGGTCTCCAATCCGACGGTGGACTAGTCTAACACTCGTAATTTTCTTTGTTTGCGAATCGTAATTATATTCATACATTTGTATAACACTCAATTTGTTCTCACGAAACACATAATAAATATAGTTCAACTCATGTAACAACATTAAATGTTATATTTAGACAAATTAAGTATTACATAAATGCATGAATTAAGTTACATTAGCGTTTTGAGAAAATTACAAGTGCCGGATTGGTCAGGGTGTCGGACTGGTTGTATCTAAATGGATTTTATTAGAAAAGGCCACACTTGACTTGCACAATTTTTCTTTAATTTCGCACTTTTTATTGACCCATGTCTCATGTAAATTTTATAGTAGGATTCATATCAATGCCCATGAGTGATACCTTTAATTGATGTTCAAAGCTATGTAGTTTGTGTGACTGTATAAGATGCCTAATTTTATGTTAAGATGTAGGGATCAAACCTCTTATTCTAAGTCTTTTTTTAAAAAAAAAAAAAGGAAAAGAACTAAATAGACTGATACCATTTCAACAATATGTAAGATAATTATTATTTGTTTATTTTTATATCGTATTCAATTCTTATATTTAGTTATAATTTTTGTTAGTCCTCAAATATCTAAGTGATTATAAGCATTTTGGTAGAATATAGCAGCAAGTTTTTACCATGAAGTGTCAATAAATTATTTGACATTTTAATGTCATAATTGATGAGTCTTGGTTCCTCGAATAACTATTAAGGGCCCATTTGGCATTTCTTTTAGAGATTGTTTTTAACTTCTGTAACCACGTATAGTAGTTTAAGGTGTTTGGTTAATCCTGCTTCTAAAAAGTTGCTTCTAAAAACTGCTGCACAGCTGCAAAAATTGAAAAGCAACACAAGGGTTGCTTTTTTACAGTAGCTTCTACTTTTATAATTTAAAATTACTAAACTAACCTTAACAATAATACATAATTATCAATCTGCCCATTTTTAATTTAACAAATTGAAATAAATCAAATAAGAAACAAAAAGTATTAGAAATACGTTTAGAAATATATTCAAATACTTACAAAAAATAATAATAAAGCATATTAGAAATAAATCAAATAATTTATCAAAAAAATAAATATAAAATGAATAAATCAAATATCACATTATTTTTTGGATGTTCAAATATCACACTATAAATTAGAGGGATTTAAATTTTTTAATTTAATTGAAATTAATAACGACTAAAGTTATAAATATACTTTGTAAAATAGGACTATTTTCGTCATCATACATCTCCATAGCAATTTTATATATAGTTTACCAAATATCTACAATTTTGCTTCAGGTCCTCAAAGCAACGTAAAACAAATTACCAAACACCTACCTGCTTCCGGTCCACAACATAGCACAATAGAAGCATAGCATAGTAGAAGCTATAGCACAACACAGCAATGCAAAACTGGCCCTAGGTCATAGTTGATAGCTTGTATTATATTTATTCTACGCGACATATTATATTATGTTGTAAGTATTGCATTGCAATAATATATAATGCGGTGTTTGTATAAATGGTCAACATTAATTTTTTGAAAAATAGAGATATCAAAATGAAGTCTTCCAACAAGGAAGGGCTCATAATATGTGTTTCTAAAAACTAAGGAATTAAAATAAAAATTTTATAAAAAAGAGTCAAAATGTACGTTTCAAAAGATTTACAAGTGTTAGACATGATGCCTTAAGGAGTAAAATGTCATAATATGTTTTTGGAGAAATTTTATCTATAAAGATTTTATTTATTTATTCACATACCAATTGTTTTCCATTTCATGTTCATTTTTGTTGAATGTTTGATAAACAAACAAAAGTATGAGACTGTCAATCTAAACCTTTAAGAATCATGCATGTGATAGACAAATTATGCGAAAGCCATGATTCTAAAGGTGATGATGTAATTGAGGGAATAAAGTTGCATGCTTTATGTATGCTAAGATTGTTTTGTTGTCTACATCCTTAACAGGAGATGGATTATCTTGGCCATCGGAGTGGGACTTCACGAGTTGAAACATTGGTACATTGTCATAGGCAAGACATAAAGTGAAATTGATTTGGATTAATAATTTCGTCTGTTCAAATCAATTCACTTTAGACAATCATATGTGTTGTGTCTTAATCTTGAAAAAACTAATGGGCTCGTTATCTTGACTTATGTCTTTTGATGTACCAAGGGTGACATCCTGAGTTTATGATCGTACACATATCAATGCGTTAGAGACATGATTCTTGATAGCGTAAACCTGTTATCATATATATATAATCCACAGCTCTTTTTGTAGAATTAATGATATTCTTTTATATACGTTATCTTGTAAATGGAAGACTAGATTGCTTAACCATTTGGATGCATAGGTGTAACCGAACAGTATACTATCTTTAGATAGTAAGTTTTCCAATGTTGAGATAATGGAATGTAAGATTAAAAAATTGAGAAGGTAAGATGAAATCTATCCATAAGCCGATTATGAATATCCTATGGGGACATGACATATTATGATATGTCATGGACACTTAGCTTATTTGGAGCTTTGTAATTTTATATAGTTCGAGAATGCATCTCTAAGCTTTTAGTGGAGTAGCATTAGAGTTGATAATTATAAAATATGTATTTGGGATATTGTATTTCATAATTATCGAAGCTTAAACTATATAGGTCCATCAAGTCCCTCTTTGCTAGTTCATAATAACTTTTGTAATGATACGGCATGCTTTTTCAACAATTGATGACTTATGTTAAATTATTAGATTAGTAAAAATTCGATAGGATCAGATAATTCATGTCTATTTATCAGTTGAATTAATTTTGTGAATTAATTCACGATAAACATGTTAAATTATTGGGAATATTTTATTTTCTATGAGATTATCCAGATATGACTGTTTTGATCAAATAACTTCTCTATTGGGTTATTTGAATTAAAATTGAGGATCTATCTAAAAATCTTGAGTGGAAAATAAAAGATTCTTAAGGATCATATTATTGCAAGTTCGGTAGGCCGATCTGCTAGTTAGCTTGCCGATGAGGTAAGTTGGGCAGGCCGATGGATAAGTTTAGATTGCTAATCTAACGATTATCTAATTGCATGTCTCAGACATGATTTTCATCAAAAGTTGATCCATATTCAAATTTTTGAGGCCTTATCTGATAATGATTAACCCTAGGTATGACCTCTAAAAATAAGGGGTGAGTTTTTTCAGTTATTTAAATCAGTTGAGAAGTTTAGAGTGAGTACTCTAGTATAAGAGACTCTAAAACTCCCTGAGAGTTATTGTTTACAATCAAGAACCTAGCTCTAGGTCCCCTCATTTGGTTGGAAGGAGAGTCACAAGAGAAAAAGCTGTACAAAGTGTGCCCATTCACATTCCAATCATGGATAAAGAATAGCAAAAAAGACCAATTGGTTGAGGCTATTCTGGAACGTTATTCTCTTCACTGATTGCTAGTGCTTTTCTGCATATAAAACCATCATAGAAGGTCTCAAGGTTTGAAATTTTTAGTGTTTTGCCCAAATTTAACCTTCGTGAAAGATTAAATTTTGACGGGCTACTAAAAATTTCAAATATGCAAAACCTTCCACGACGGTTTTTATAAAAACCATCGTGAAAGGTTAAATTGGATGAGATACTAAAAATTTTAAACATCCAGACATTCCCCAATGGTTTTTTATAAAAACTGTCGTGAAAGGTCCCGAGGTTTGAAATTTTTAGTATCCCGTCCAAATTTAACCTTCGTGAAAGATTAAATTTTGGTAGGCTATTAAAAATTTCAAACATGTAGAATATTTCACGATGGTTTTTACTAAAAACCATCGTAGAAGCCCCAGTACCTTTTACGACAGTTTTTATAAAAACCATCGTGAAAGGCCGTCCACGACGGTTTTTATAAAACCATCGTGGAAGGTCCCGTGGTTTGAAATTTTTAGTTTCCTGCCTAAATTTAACCTTCGTGAAAGATTAAATTTTGACAGGATATTAAAAATTTCAAATATGCAAAACCTTCTACGACGGTTTTTATAAAAACCATCGTGAAAGGTTAAATTGGGTGAGATACTAAAAATTTTAAACATAAAAACCTTCCACGATGGTTTTTATAAAAACCATCGTGGACGGTTTTGCGTATTTAAAATTTTTAGTAGCCTGTCAAAATTTAATCATTTACAAAGGTTAAATTTAGACAGGATATTAAAAATTTCAAATCTTGGGACCTTGCATGACGGTTTTTAGTAAAAACCATCATGGAAGGCCTTCTACTCACGGCGGTTTTTTTAAAAACCATAGTAGAAGATCCCGAGGTTTGAAATTTTTAGTTTTTCACCTAAATTTAACCTTCTTGAAAGATTAAATTTTGGCAGGCTACTCAAAATTTTAAATATGCAAAACCTTCTATGACAGTTTTTATAAAAATCGTCATGAAAGGTTAAATTGGACGAGATACTAAAACTTTTAAACATAAAAACCTTCCACGACGGTTTTATAAAAACCATCGTGAAAGATGCGAGCTATTATAAATATCAAATATGTGGAATCTTCCACGACGGTTTTTTTAAAAATCGATGTGAAAGGTTAAATTTAGTGGGATACTAAAAATTTCAAATATCCAAACCTTTCATGACCGTTTTTATAAAAACCATCGTGAAATATTAAAATTTTAAACATGTCGAACCTTCCATAACTGTTTTTATAAAAACCGTCACAAAAGGTTAAATTTGACGGGCACTAAAAATTTCAAACATCCATACCTTCCATGATGGTTTTTACCACCGTAAAATAGAGGCTACTCCTTCCACGATAGTTTCTATAAAAACCGTCATGAAAGCTTTAATCTAACTTGACAGTTTTTTAAAAAACCGTCGTGGTAGCTCTCACAAATACCACGACATTTTTCATCTTCTCGGGCGTAACTCGTCGCTTTTTTTTTTCTTATCACTACGGTTTTTGAGAAACGGTCGTTAAATAAAGATCATATAATCTCGAATTTGTTGTAGTGTGGACATATATAGATCAAGCACCTATAATTATAAAATAGCATATTCTAGATAATATTTTATAATTATTAACTCTAAAGCTACTCTACTAAAAGCTTGAAGTTGTACTCTTGACTATAAAAGATTACAAAGCTCCAATAAGCTAACCGTCCATGACATATCATAATGTGTCATATCCCCATAGGATATTCATAATTGGCTTAAGAATTAATTCCATTTTACTTTCTCAATTATTTTTATCTTACGTTCCACTATCTCACCATTGGAATACTTATTATTATAAATAATATACCATTCAGTTACACCTATGTATTCAAATGGTTTTGCACTCTAGTCTTCCAATTACAAGATAATGTATATAAGAGAATATTATTAATTTTATAAAAAAAAGCTATGGATTCCATATCTATGAATAATGAGTCTATGTTAATCAAGAGTCATGTCTCCAATACACTGGTATACGTACTATATCAAATTAGGATGTTACCTTTTGGTACATTAAAAGACATAAGCCAAGAGAATATGGACCCATTAGTCATTTTAGGATTAAGACACAAAACATATGATTGTCTAAAGTGAATTGATTTAAGCAAACAGAATTATTAATTAAATTAATTCAACTTTTTGCCCCGATCCAATAAATCATCAATTATGACAATATACCAATGTTTTTACTCATGGAGTCGCACTCCAATGACTAAGACAAGCCATTTCCCATTAAGGATGTAGACAACATAACAATTTTAGCATGAATAAATCACCCAACTTTATTTCCTCGATTTCGGATCTTATCATTTAGACCATCATCTTTAAGATTCATATCTTCTGTATAATCGATCCATCATATGTACGATCTTAAAGGTTTAGACTACAAAATCAGACTTTTGTTTACTTATCATACATTCAACATAAATTAACATAAAGAGCATTTAGTATATGAATAATAAATAAACTCTTTATTGATAAAATGCCTCCAAAAACTTATTACAACATTTAGTCCTTAGGGACCATGTCTAACATCGTACTGTTGAAGGTAGTTGTGATTACGTGTTACTCATCAAATGGAAGAAACAGATCATGCTCACCACCATTAGGAGTAGGTGTAATTTTCTATGGGTGGGATTCTACTCCAACTAACTAGTATCAGTGTATCTATAAAGAGACTTTGGAGGTTCTATGTTCGGTATACTTTTTTCTGGCCTAGATCTAGTATTCTTATTTGCTCTCCCCTTTAGAGATTTTAAAGCACCACTATTGAGAAAGATTGGAAGGACATATAGAAGAATTTTTCCAAGAAATCTCACTAGTATCCACATACCAATCGATCCTAACAGAGGTAAATAACAAGGAAGATTTGAAGATTTTAGAATGCTTGATTATTTAGAGCTATTGCCAAACCTGTAAATTTTATATTTTATTCAATTATTGTATGTAATATCATGAGAAGGATTCTAAAAAATTTTTTAAAAATATTTGAAACCCTATTCTGTCTTGTTTTCATTGTCTTTCATTGAAATTTTTTGAGCAAATCAACAGGATCATCTTCAACTATCTTTGGAGACGTGAGGAGGGAGGAGGGCACCGTTCATCGAGATTGAGGATGCCATGGTGACATTACAGCTAAAGATCAACGAGGGAGAGATTGTGAGAATTTTAGAGAGAAATTTTAAGGCCCATTTAAACAAAGCCCAAATAACCAACGACTTGAACATTCCAAAAACACCACCTTATAATCACAAAGAAGACAATAGTCAACATAAAAAGCATCTCTTCTATCCATTTAAAAATAAGCTAGAAAGCATCTCTTTAAAAACCTTGTTTGGTAAACAAAAGGGAATTAAGCAATCATTAATTACGAATAAAAATAAATAAACCAAAAGGTAACATTGTTTAGTAAACAACCTACTTAAATTAAAAAGAAATTTATTTTTGTATAGAACAAATAGAGAAAAACACCAAATATCAAGATTTCAAAAACAAAAACAAAGAGGAAATTAATAATAATAATAAAGAGGAAATTAAAAATTTAAGTATTTAAAAAAGCACAAGATTTCAAAAATGCTATGTACTCAAATGTTTTTAAAAATATGTTATTTAATTAATTAAGAATTAAACTATAGGCTATTTATTATGATTTCCCGTTTGGTAATCAATTGAAGGCCTATTAACACAAAGCCCAAATAATCAACACCTTGAACATTCCCAAAACACCACCTTATAATCGCAAAGACGACAATAATCAAGCTTAAAAACTGCACTCTTGAATGAATATTAACTAGATCTACTCTTCTATCCATATAAAAATACGCTAGAAAATGTCTCTTTAAAAACTTTTGTTTGTTAATTTACTACTTTAATCATCATTTAGTCTCCTTTAATTTCTTTTTTACAATTACTTTCTTTTAATTTTTGGGTAGAACGCATTTGAATATATAGAAGGAGCAGTTTCTAAAATGTATAGGGCTATAACGATTTTATTACATTACTTTTTTAACAACATATATACATGTAAAATGATATCATGAAAAGGAGAATCTGATTACATACATTTTTAATGTGGGTGAATAAAATTATTATGTACAATAAATATACAATCAAAGAGTTGACTGCAATAAGTGAATAGCTGGCAGCGGTAAATACATGATTCAATGTTTATCTTATTTGGAAGTTAATCATGCAGGCTAAGACCTTGAGGAATCTTCAAGAGAATGTTGATTTTCTCTTACAGTTTCCTCTCCTTGCCACTAGCTTTATTACAATATTGGGAATACTATTTGGCACATTATCCGAAATTCACTCCTTTAATCGATCTCAACTTAACTTAACTTCGTAAACATAGTTGAGTATGTTTCCCAGTTTGTTTGGGAAACATGTTGAAACTTGAAGTTAGAATTTAAACACTGTAGCATGCATGTGAAATATTTACACTGTAGCAAGCTTTTGTTTTTCACTCTAACATATGAAAACTTTAGACTATAGCAAACTGAACTTATTATTTCTAACATGTTTTAGAAATGAACTCATACTCAATGAACAGGTGAATTAACATCATGTAACTTTTTTTTTGGAAGGTATGATGTCCATCAATTATTGTTCTACTTACTACTATAGTTTCATTGAATGCAAAGTGAGAACAATTGATATCAAAAGAAGCGAGAATATTATTCCAAGCAAGTTCGCTCCCATCCGAAATTTAATCTTCCATCAAAATTGCTACTCAGATTTATTAGCAATAAAAGAAATTAAACATCGTAAGGAAAAACTAAGCGTAGAACAAGAAAGATCAATCAAACCCAAAGTATCTACCAACCAATAAAATATTAATACTTCATTAAAACCCTTTTTTAGAAAAGCCCGAAGGAAAAAATATGAAAAAATGAAAAAGATTGCGTAACCAAGGAGCAGAGGAATGACAAACATCGACAATAAACGTCAGGAAACCTATAGTAACGCAAAGCATGTCCATATCTCTAAAACTTATAGTATATTATCCGTTAATTGGACAAACTGTACTTAAAAAAAAAAAAAAAAAAAGAACGAAAGTTGTACTTTGTTTTATAACAAAAAAATTTATTAGAAGAACGGAAAGGAAAAAGATCTTACAAACCAAAGGCGTAGAAATGAAAAGAAAAAAGAGGAAGAAGAAGAAGAAGAAGAAGAAGAAGAAGACGAAGACGAAGACGAAGAAGCTAAGCCAGAAAGAAAATAAAATGTAAATATGTATGGTGTGAAAATCAGTACTTTTTACGAAAATGCAAGAAATATCTCCTAAAAATGTCTGACGGGAAGTCATATAATATGCATGTGAATTGAGTATAAAAACTTCGCCTCTTACTCTCTCTGTCTCTCTCTCTCTCTCTCTATATATATATATATATATAAAATAGCTAGCTAGTTTGACTGTATTTGTATAGAATGTATACAAATTGAGTATGCTTATATCTGATATGTATAATGTATACGCATGCGTTTTTATATGCAAGTGTTAAGTGAGCTCGTGAGGAGCTTCCTTCCATGCAAATACCCTTAGCTGTCAAACAACTATAAAAAATTGTAACTCCCCAAACAACTAACTCAATGACTCGGGAAATATTCCTCAAATCCTAATTCTTTAAACAACGATTTGGAATATTTTTCATAACTCCCTTATCGGAGAAATCCCATGCAAGGTCATGAATATATATATATATATATACATACATATATATAAGCTTAGAATATGTAATATCCAATTCCCTAAATTCTGTAGAGTGAGTAATTTCCCTTGAAAGAACAGAGATACCCATGTGCACCCCTGTCAATGCCTCCCAAAACTTCACATATGTACCCTTTTCTGAATACTCTCAGACCTATCCAACTCATAACCTCGAACAAGACAAACCCCCCAACCAATTACCATTAAACCGTCTTTACACAAATGTGCTACTTATAATAGAAAGCCAAAGCCAAACAATCTTACTTTCCATAGCATCAACTACTAATAATGTGCGTGTGTATGTAAATAACAAAACCTTTTTCTTCAATCTATGCATAGTAGACAACAATTTAATGGTTATGTTCCTAAACTATAATGGAAATACGCTTGTTGGGTATGACTTAAATTCCTTCTGAAACTTAGCCCTTTTTTTTTTACTTTCTCTCAGTTTCCCTGCAAATCCCATTTAAGTTGAGTTCCATCGAATAGCACAAAGGAAAGTGAATAGGAAAACGACCCGGAATGATCGCCTTGTCTCCTGTACGAGATTAGGGAACTACATGCCTAGGGTTTGGTGGTTTATACTTGTTGGTTTAGACATAGGGTTTGTCGCTGATGGTTAGAACTAATAGGCTGCTTCAAATCAAGATTGTTTTAAAAGTCTGTGAAAGATCAAAACATTGTAACAAACTTACAGTTTGTTAACAGTCTCAACTAGAATTATAATTTTGCGGTTCTAACCACTACTTTAACAATGTTTTCTCTTACATACGCTATAATAAATGTATTCGGCTTCAACTCATTTCTTGAACAGCTTAGAGTGTTTGGTAACATAGTTGAAACCAAAACACTGTAGCATGTGAGAGCTTTATACAGTAGCAAACTTTTCATTTTATGCTATAGTATATGAAAGTTTTATATTATAGCAATTAGAACTTATTAATTTCAACTAAGTTTATCAAACGAAATCCTATTAGTTTGACCTGTAAATTATAGCTTAAAACGATGTATAAATAATAAATATAATTGGAAAAGAAACACAAGATGGGCTGATTGTAGAGCCTAGAGGTAGTCGTGATGCAATAATATTCTCTAATGATTAAAAAAAAAAAAAAGAGTGATATGCCAAAAACATGCCAAATTATTAATTAGAGTGATTCCATGGAGTTGGTGGGCATTTTGGAAGGATTAAGAAGAGAAAGGAGAGTGAGAGAGAGAGAGAGAGAGAGAGAAGAAAAGAAAAGTGAGAGTTAACACAAGCAAATGGACGTATTCGGAGGGCATAATATTGAAACTGCAGCAGATCTGATGGTGATGATAATAATACAAGAGAAAAGGGAATCGATGTTGGGATGTATCTGACTTTTTATAGACGGCTTTGAAGGACTCGTATATCTGAGTGTTTTGTGGGTTAGTTTATTTGTCTATCCGATGGAATATATGTCAGTGAAATTCTGAATGGGAAAAAGGTGTTCACGTTTTTCTATGCAGTTTTAAGTCAGTTTCTTCCCCCCTTAAACCCCACAGTTACGTATACCTTAATGCAATATTGACCTAAACTTCCGATCTCTCCCCCACCCAAAAGTAAGAAAAATAATATTATATACATATATAAACAAAAGTATTTCTCTCCTCTGCTCTCTCTCTCTCTCTCTTCCCCAAAAATCGAGATATTCCATCTTAAACTAAATTCTGAACATGGATTTGTATAATACACTTGATTAAATAGATGTAGATCGCTAAAAGTATTTCTGTTAGGACTAAGCAATATTTCACTCCTACTCAAGACTAGTGTAACTGCTATGTGCAGTTTGAAGGCAATATATACACACACAGATATATATATATATATATATATATAGGAGATAAATACTTTGCAAACGCTAAATTGAGTTTGATACACATATCATCATCATGAAGGTACTACTAGAATAAATTTCCCCTGTTGAAGTGCTACAGATTATAAGAATGGTAATGGTAGATTAATGAGGCTTAGGGATTATCATAATGAAGTTTCTTGGTCTTTCTTAAACCTGGAACTGATCGACGGACATCAACAATTACAATATATATATATTTTTTTTGTTTTTCTATACTGTTGTGTGTATGTATGTACAGCTATAATTATATATAAAGAAAATCATGACATGAAAACAATTAACTTTCACGCTTTTAATTTTGAGATACCAAAATATATATGTCGTTATTGTTACATCCTGCAGATATATGTTCAAACTTCAGATCATTAACAGACTTTTAACTCTAAACGATAAATAATTAAAGTGAAACGAAAAAAGAAAAAAGAAAAAAAGGTGTACTTAAAAATGTAGGAAAACCAAACAACAGAAACTGAGAGAGCAAAAGGTACAAGTCATATGCTTGTCCATATATCAGATCAGTCAGAACTCCCGGCGGGCGGGTTCCGAAAGACATGATCTAGTTTACCTTATAAGGTCGACCTCCAAGCCTGAGCTCAAGATCTAAGTCTTCTATGGAACAAGGGCTGATTTCAAATCCTTCTGCCGACTTAGCCAAAGGATCAATATTATGCGAGTCAACTGGACTAGTTCTTCTTCTCTTGAAACTGAAAGTGGTCTCTTCTTCTTCTTCTTCTTGTTTACCACCTGACAAAGTCGGACAAGAATGTTGACAGACTACCAAATTCAGACTCACGGATAAGTCATGAGTCTTCACATAATATTCATCCACTTTACGCCTACTTGATGATCCTGAAGACTCCAAATGAGTGATGGATGAAATCTTCTTGATCTCTCCGAATTGATTTTTCTGATTTAAGCTGTAATTATATCTGTCTGTGGCCAAGTTTGACCAGGATTGATGAGAGGAAGGACTAATTGAACCACTTGACCTCTTCTTTTTGTTTTCTTGCAAAAGTGAAGAATAACAAGAAGGGATACTCAGGACTTGCTTTTCATGACAACTCTGTTTGTAAGGAGATGGTGACGATGGCGATGCAACAAAATTTGCGGGGTCATGATGAGGATCAGAATTAGGGTTAGGGTTATAAACCAAGGCGCAAACTTGAGATGGGTATTTGGTAGGACTAAAAGATGATATCAAAGGATTAATATTCTCATGAACAGGAATATTGGTGTTATTATTATTATGATGATGATTTTGAAGGAGGATTTCGCGGTGAAGATCCGGCGGATACTGCTTTAGTCTGGCCCTATCTCTCCTGTGGACGTTCATATGACCTCCGAGAGCTTGAGCAGAGCGGAATTCTCTCCTACAAAAGCTACAAGAATAAGATCTTGGAGGCCATATGCAACCTCCGAGAGGACCGGATGCATCTTCTGCAAAAGCTTGTTCTTCCCATGATGAATCATCGTACGACGAAGCTTTGTTGATCGGAACATGAAGATCATCAGAAGTAGTACCGACCAGACCGTGTTTTGGCTTCGCCCAAACCCAGTGCCGAGCTTCTTCCATTGCATTATAGTACTCAGAAAGAGAAGAAAATGAAGTGAACGTATATGGAAGTGAGAAAGAAAGAAAGAAAGAAGGGTTGATATATCTAATAATTAAGTTGAAGAGTATTGACTACAATTAAGGCTCTACATGGTTTACTAATATTATTATGAGGCAGAGAGAGAAGAGGGGGAGAGAGATTGCTTGAAGGAGTTGTCTGGAAGGTGAAGTGGTGGGTACTCTATCTTTAGGTTTTCAATTTCTGTCTTAGAGCAGCTACTCTTTTGGGGTTTTGTGGTTGGCTTCCACACATTCCGTCAGTGACCGAAATGGGCACTCCCTTCTTTACTAAACACGTATAAAATTTATATAAATAATTAAGTATATACATACACATACATACGTGTGTGTGTATATATTTATATATTTATAAATATGTGGGTTTAGAAAATTCAAAATGTTGGACCTAATGAGTCTACATGTAATTAGATGAAGAATGTGGATGCCAGACAACACTCTGACTGAAATCTCCTCGGAGAGCTAAGTTGAATTAGAGAGATGATCTCATTATGTTTCATTTTTTTTTTTAAATTATGCTTGAATAATTATGATAGTACATAAGAATGTGTGTGTGCTTAGATGTAATCTCATGACACATAAGTATATGCATATTGTCACTATATGTGACCACTATATGATTATTCTTCATTAGCTGTTCTTGTTGTTTTTCTCCTATAATTTTTTTTTTGAAGGGGTTTAATTTTCTCCAATAATTGATTGCCTTCAGAGTACTCTATTTTTTTTGCTATTTAAAATAAGATCAATGGTATCTCTATGCCTCAATCTTGTGTCTTGAAAAGATTTATTGTCCTATAGATAGAACGACAAGAGAACCTGGTACATCTTTTTGTCTACTAACATCAAAGGAGCCTAGTAAGTCACTATGACCAGGCCCACTGGAAGACATAATTACAGCCTCACTGCTGATGAGAAGAATCGATTCCTGAATGTAAGCCATTCTCTTGCCGTCATGCCACCACAACCGATAGTAACCCTTCAAAATACTAATTATAGACTTAATTGTAGTTAGTTTCTTAAGAGGTTGAAAAGAACTTGCAACCAAGTGTTTTGCATTTATATAGAGGATCAATTTTACTAAGATAGCACAACAGATATCATATTTACAACAGATTTCAGACTCATATTGTATTTCAGAGATTAGTAGCCTCTTGTTCAGTTTATTTCTTTTCCAGTTTCCATGTTTTTCCCCCCTAATAGTCTGCCGTTGAGATCTATATATTTTTCAACCGTGTGATTGGGCTTAGCACTAATTATTAACTTTGTTCTTTAATTGTAAAAATAATAAAAAACAAAAAAATTAGTCCATAATTAGAATAAAATAATTTTTAAAAATATGTGTCGATTTATGCACATTTTAAGGATTTTGGAGGTTGGTCTCTTCGGTGTTGGGTAATTTTTGTAGCACATGTTAACTTTGGAGGTGTACGTGGTTTGATATATGCTAATTGTTTTTCATTAGTTTAATCGAGAAAAAGGTCTGCAGCCTTATTGATCCCTCCAATGTAGTTACACTTTATCAATTAACCAGATTCTCTATATAAAGTGAATGTGACGAAAATCTTGGGATAGAAGATATATGATGACAATATATTTCCCCTACTAAAGCTTGAGGCCTTGAAGCTACAAGTGTTGACAATTAGATTGCTTGAAAGGAGACGATATTGTAGTCTCACATTGTAGGATAAATTGGCAGAACCTGATACATTAAAAAATAAATTAGATAAAGATTCTCATAATATATTTAAAAATTAACCTCATAAACTTATGGCTCTTGAGAAGAGATTTAATTTTAAAAAATGATAGTTTTTTTTTTGTCTAAGTTCGTTAGGTCGTTTTCTTTTTCTTTTTTTTTTTCATAGATTTTTTATGACTTAGGTCTGTAAAACTATTTTTTTTTCTTCTCTGCTGATAAAACTTTTTGACTTTATTTAAATTGCATATAATTTAACTTGTCTATTATAAACTTCTTTGAATTCCAGTTGATATGTTTTTTTTTTTCTTACATATTATTTCTCTCTCTCTCTCTTCCTTCTATTACATGAACTATCTTGTCTATGCATTCCTCGTAAAGGTCATGAATTGCCACAAATACATCAAACATTATCTCCACAGTTTTGGTCAGTCAAGTACAACCCAAGTTTCAGCTAGCATTTAAAAAGACCGCGGAGGCCCTCAATTCCTTACTTACGGAGAAAGATACAAAATTAGTCTTATCATTATCACTAAATAAGAAACAGATATTCAAAGAACTTCATTTGTTACCGAAATGGTGGGCGCAGGGCATGCAGACCCCCTAACTATTTCCGCTTTTTGTGGCCTAATCAGTTAAATGAGATACCTTTGTTTTCATCTATCAGAAGCTAAATTGGAACCAAATCATCAACTATTTTCAAATTGTCATCTTTTTTTATTTGTAAATTATACGATATGACCTTTTTTTAATAAGTGAATTAAAATTTATCTTCATTTTACAAACATTACTTATATGTCCTTTTTTTTAATTCGATACCCTCTAAGAAGACTTTATCATATCTTTAGTTCTTTTAACAAATCTTCTTATTTTTCTTATAGTTGAGTCGTTGAAAAAAATATTATTAGAGAAATACAAATACACCTAATTAATTACAATATAACTTAAACCAAAAAAATCATTAGTTTCATTAAATTACATACAATATAATTTCAAAAAAAATACAAGAAGCAATAAAAAATGAATATTATTAACTTAATGTAATATTGTTTGTATTACCCATTTTCAATGTTAGTACAACATAAATGGGAAATATCAATATTATCACTTGAAGTTTAAAAAATGAATGTCATTACATATCATTAACTTAATGATATATTAATTATATAACCTAAAGACACACAAAAAGACTTAATAAATGCTATATCATTAATTTACTTACAACATCCTAATTCTAATTTGTCACTAAAATCGTGATTCCAATTTATAGGTAAAAAAATTTCATCTTTTAGTTGAGGAAAATTCAAAATCGTTATTTTAAATACCAATTTAAATTTAAGCGACAAACACCCTAACTCTAGGGACTTTTTTTTAAAGTATAATGATATCATAATCCGTTTGAATTATTAAACACATCTATTATCATTATTCTAAAAAAATTAATTAAAACTAACAATATCATTATTAAGGTCATTAATGTCTTTATACATATGTATTGAGACATGTGAAGAATATTCATAAACTAAAGACGTACTTGTACTCTACAAATAAAAAAAGGCACTTGTTTCTTTACCCCTTTGATTTTCCTTTCAAGAATTATGTGGGCCATTTGATGTACATACGTATATATGCTTTGTATGTTTTATACATGAATCAAACTCTCACATCTGTCTGAAGACTATATTATTAAATACATAATGAATGTTTCGGACATCTTTCCTTGCAAGCAGGTGTTGGAAAATATCAATCCATTGATAGAGCGAGATTTTAAAATTTTTACTTATTTGCTAGAAAACTAACCAATATTTTTATAAGCAATAATTTATTTTATATTTAGGCAGACCTCTCGTAGATCGGAATTGACACTTTTAACTGAACAACAACACCTATAAAAAAGAACTTCAATCAACTGGCCTTCAATATATACTATTCCTAGGGGTGTTCAAAGGTTGGTTGCAATTGGTTTTTGAAAAGACAAACCTAGCTCTCACTATTTATAAGAGTGTTTTGTAGGTTTTTTGCCAATGATGGTTGGTTTTGTGGTCGGTTCTAAAAAATCGTAAACAACTAGATTGTAGGTAGTAATCGAGTATTAACCTAATCAGTTTTATTTGTTTTCTTTTTTCAAATATAATGTATTAGAAACGGTAAAAAGAAAAATCAATATGTTGAGAAAAATAATATATTAATTAAATAATAAAACCCAATAGAAATCATAATCTAAAAATAGTGTAAAATCTTAAAGTTTAAACATGAAATGAAATTTTATATATGGTATATTATTATAAATTATATTCATCTTTAAAAAAAAAATTGGTCGGTTGGTCGTTTCAACCAACATGAAAAGGCCCTTCTGATAATTACGTCACTCACTTTGTAGGTGGTTAGTTTTCAGATCGTGTTGGTCGGTTTTGCTGTTACGGCCAATTTTTTTTGGTTTTCTTCGGTTAGTTTTGCATTCCGTTTTGATTTTTCGGTTCTTTAGAATACCCTAGCTATTCTTTTCCAACATGTCATTATGGATATAGGCATAACTCAACAAACCATTTATCTTCCGGTAATACTCCTTCCAAGCACTTAGCGCACAAAACAAGACTAAAGACAAGAAATTAAAGCTCTCTCTCTCTAAAATTATTTGCAGTTAGTAGTTAGAGAATAAATGAGAACTTCAAACACTTATTTATAGAGATACTTGGAAGAGTCTAATAGTCTGAATAGGTTACAGGAGATAATTATCTCCTTATTTTCTCCTCCACGTGCCACCACCCAAGGAACTTTTTCCTGAAAAAATTTAACCATTCCCTGCCTTTTGAAGTGTAGAATTCGGCCAAACACCGTTAGGTTATCTGGTTTTGCTTTATCCGGGACAACTTCGTATCAAACAAATCAAGTTTATAATAGAATAACATCATTCTGATGATTATCTAATTTAAGTAATTGTGAATATCTTTTTGTATATGAAGTCTATATGTGCACAATCAAAGATTATATGTCAATAATTTTTGTACTTTTATTTTCTTGTTATATTAGCGATATAAAAGTAAATATAACAATTTAATATAAATATAAAATGTACCATTATTATTTTATTGGTATAAAATGTTTATTAAATGCAAAGACAATATTAAATCATTAGGACACTGATCCTATTAGCAGGTTGTTAGCAGTGAGTCCTATTACCTATGATAACACTGATATCAGAAACAATTAAAATTATTTGTTGGTAAGAATTAATGGAGACAATTTGTTATTGTCTAATACTGGACATTTACTATCAAAATCATATAGTAACAACTGGTAGCAAGATAATTTCATGATATTGTTTTGCGTCGATAACAACAGTTTGTAAACTATTCATTGCACAAACAATTAATATTGTTTGTTGCACAAATTAATGGAAATGTTTATGTGCTACCACAAAACAAAGAAAGAAAAAGAATTCTTTAAGGAATTGTCTTTGCCACCAAAAAGAAAAAGGGGAGTGGGGTTGGATGCTTTTTTATCCGTGGACCCTCAAAGATTCTGAATAGACTGTATTTACTAACCTGTTTTTGCCATCTTTTAAAATTTATTTTTATAAATATCATACATGTTTATTTATGACATAATTTAACATATTGTAATATGAAAAAAAACATGGTATTAACTTTTTTAAGTGTGACATAATTTTACAAGTGTGATGTACCATGTAATTTTCTCTAAAATTATTGAAATATTTAACTTCGCCTAGACATATTCTTGAGAAGAGCATAGAATTGAAAATTGCCAAAAATATATATATTCTTGGGAAGAGCATAAAATATAAAATTATTTTTTGAAACAGAGAATTAAATATTATATAACTTTCGAACTTAACCCTTTTGTGGAGTAAATACAAGAAGGGTATGTTTGTTTCATGCATTCTTTGAACTCAATATACTCAAATTTAGATTTGAGTATCAAGAATCTTTTGGATACGTGTTTGTTTCTCCTAAGATCTGAATCATTTGAGTATCAAGAATCTAAGTTTTTAGAGTTCTCACCCCTTTAAGCTTTTGATACTCAGATATTTTTGCTACAGTAAAAACTAAAATTCTCTCTCTTATATTTGAGGAAAAAAATCATAACTTCTTAATTTGATATCCAATTGAGATGATTCTTTTTTCACTATGTTTCTAATGAAGAGAGGAATAAATCAAGATCCATATTGCATATTTCTTAAGATTATTAACATTAAAATTTATTAGATTTATTAATAAATCAAAAACTATCTTCACTACTTCACACAAATTTCAATATTATTTCATACTCAGATTAAAATTTAAATGCACATCCAAACGTCAATTCGAATAACAATTCAAATCACTTACTCAAATCTTAATTCAAATCACACTAACTCAAATTAAATTACTAAATTGAATCTATTTACCTGTAACGTCCTGAAATTAATTTAATGATATTAGTGAGTAAAATGATTGATTAGTGTGCCATAAAAAATATTTTAAACTTAATTTGATCATTTTGTAGAATTTTTAAATTAAGGATATTTTTTATTATTTAAATGTTTTTAGTTACTCTTAATTTTTTTGTTTGTTATTTTAAATTTTGAAATAAAATAATTTGTCAAATGCCAACCACGTCTTTTTTTTTCAAAACTATGGGTGGTACATGGTTTCTTTTGTTGGCTTTGCTTCTCTCTTTCTCTTTGTTTGTTTAAACTCATCTCTCTCTTTCTCTTTCTCACTCTCTCTCACTTGTCTCTCTCTCTTCCCTCTTGGTCTCTCATTCTCTCTCAATTTCTCTCAAAAATTTTGAATCAAAAACCATGCCCAAGCTCGGATCTAGCGGATTGGAGGCTCGGGGATGTGATTGAGCGACCGAAAACACGATTTAAAGCTTCGATTCGAGGTTAGTTTCAAAATTTCTAAGCTTTTCTAAATTTTTTAATTTTTCTTGCATTTTGAAATTTAAGCTTTTCTAAGCTTAGAAAACCATCAATCCAGGTTAGAGAGACTTAGAATAACTAGAATCTAAACTTTGTTTGATCAAAAACAGATTTAAATCACAATTTTCTATTTTTCTCCATTTTTTTTCAATTTTGAGATTTTTTAAAATCTTTGTGCAAATCTTGTTTAAATTGGTTCAAAAGAGTTTTATGATTTTTTCTATCATTTGGATATGATTCCCATGCTTGAGAACTGATAAAAATAGGTTAGAGTGAAGATTTGGGCTTGGGAGGCCGAGAACCCGTGTTGGAAAGTTCTAGAATTGTTCCAGTTTGGCAGGCCAAACTTTGTGTTTGACAGGCCAGATTCATACCACCGGCAAGCCGAACCTGAAAAAGTTCGGCTGACCGGACTTGGTTTTCCGACAGGCCGAGCTGTACAGTTCGGCCAGCCAAACTAGGGTGTCTGGCATGCTGACCGGCATAGTGGAATTTTGTAATTTTTTATCCGTTTTCACCGTTTTGAACCCCGATAGAAATTTTAACTTTGTAAAATGATTTTATAAATTTAAATGGCACACTAGGACACCATGAGACAATTTGATGACATATGATATCTTAAGTTAAATGCTAATGGACTTAGTTATTGTATATTTAAGGTAGTTCGTGGATCCATGGAGCTAACGTATAGCGGACCGAGATAACAATGTGGGACACCAGCATGAGTAAAAGGTAGGACTTCTACCCCTCTTTCTTGATAACCTTGTTTTCAAAGGATTTTGATCTCAAAAGAAGTTCTACCAAAATGTTTTTAATAAATGACATAACGTTTTAAATGTTTCAAAAGGGGGCTTTTGGCCACAACAGTATTTTTTTCAAAATGATCTTTTACAAAATGATTTTCTTCAAGGTAATTTCTTTTGAAATGATTTCTTCTAAACGAATTACAAGGTACAGTTAGATAAACCTCTCAACGAATTCTCATAAATTGTCAGAGGATGCATGCTCATAAAGAATCGAATAATGAATGTAAATAAGAACACTTAGTAAATGGGTTTTAAATAATAATAGAAATATAAATATATATATATGGGCATGATGCCATATCAGAGATTGGGTCGTGTAACGCGTGACCTTAGGGGTAGGTCCCGAAACCCATTGGGCCACTTCGGTAGTGATTATCATGGTTTGCCCGAAAAAGAATGTAAAGGTACTTTTTGGACGAACATTTTTGTTAAGACTTGTTTAAAAAAATTTATTCAATTATTTATTCAATTATTTAATCAATTAAGTAATTAATTAATTAATTAATTATTTATTTATTATTTGAACTTTGTTCTAATTATTTCTTAAAAGGTAAGTTTTGTATTTAAATTAATTACCTGTTTTTAAAATCTTAGTCTTATTGAGTCTTCTGCTCACTTTTTATTTGTTTTCAAACATTTTTCCCCTCTAGATGAAGTCTAGCTAAGGACCAACGGGAGTCTACTGTCCAGACTCGCAAGCAATAGGAGATCTTGAGTAAGTTAGTAACTATAGTAATTCAAGGCATGTATTATTTAAAATTTTATTTCTTATGATTGGACTGTGAATGTAATAATTTATTGTCGATACTATGTGTATGCATAAGTTGTAGGCTGGTGGGACCCAACACGTACCCTCCTTGCCCTCTTTAATGTTTTATTTCATTTCATTATTATTTTATTTGTTAGACTATTATAAACGTTTGTTTAAAAAGGATTTTACATAACCTCGTTTTTCATAATTAATTAAATTCTTAAACTCATATTTTTATTCAAATTTCTTCTCAATTAATTTAATTAACTTACTATGTCACCTCCCGTACTCCGAGGCGTGACATTACCAAACGGACTTGAAAATCTTTTGGACCCATAAGAGAGTACTGTGTAAAGCCCCCCAGATAACCAGTGATCAAATTTTGCGTCTACTGTCGGAGAGAAGCGCACAAAAAATTGCATTTGACAATGTTGAAGGAGCACATTAGACGACGTCTAAAACATGTTTCATTAATTGTTAATAACATTTAACGACTTTGTATGAAATGATGCTTTATAAATCGTCATCATATCTTTTGACGTCCGTTGTTAACTGTCTTATGTATTATTTCTACCAATGTATTGACAGAATTACTACAAATGCATGTGGCCCCAAAGGAAGAACGGTATTTCGGTAAAGTTCCCCGGAATCACGCAAGAACTATATGCAAATATCACAAGTAAAACCATGTGCGGATTTCAACATAGACATATTTAGCTTTGCAATAAACAAAGAAGTTAATTTAAACAATTATTTAAATTACAAGAGCAAGTTGCCAATAGGATTGAAAGATAGTATAATGGACAAAATCACATATATGTATATTTGTAGATGTTGTATCATGCATGTATAGCTTGATTATTCATCGAGTCCCTATATTACTTCCAAAGGATTAGACAAAATAGATGAACAGACATCTACTTTCGGCTATAGCTATTGTTTACATGGAATAAAATATTGCAAAGATTAAGACTCCTCCTTTTATTAATTATTAGTACATTGTAAGATAGTCCTGTCCTCAAAGATTCTGCTAGGAATGTCTTTCATTTCCGGTTTGCCACTTCAACAATTATCTTGTGTAGTTAAGTAACAGCAATATGGCCTCTCTCATTCTATTACAAAGCGAGAGAGATTTTAGTTAACAATACATTTGTTTTCAATAGGTATATTTTCAACAGTTATATTTTCAATACAAATAACAACAATGAATGATTTGAAACGATAAGAATTCAATCTTATTAATTATTAAAATCTTTTGTTATTGAATTCATTAAGACCGTCAGATTTATATCACATAGATAATAATGAGAGTACTCATTAAACATAACCATTTATTTATGTTATTTGAAAGGGGAGCGATAATTAGCCCCTCTATTGTTCTATTAATATATATAGACATTATTAATTCTATGAATTTTGGAGTTGAAATGATAATAATTATTAGAGTGAAAAAGAACGGAGAAGAAGGGAAATAATATTTTTGACGTTTTAAGATAGAAAATAAATAACACAGTGTTGATAAATCATATTTAATACACTACAAAAATACCAAAATTATCTTTAATCAATCATTTTTATATTATTAAATACAAAACTATAATCTAACCCATTAAAAAAAATGTCTAATCTGAAAAAAAAAATATTTGACAAAATTGTATTTTGATTTTTTATTTAATATTTCTCTATTCCCTTTCTCTCTTTCCTCGTTTCTCATTATCTCTCTCTCATCTGTAACTCCGACAACTTGCTCCTTCTATGACGGCAATGAGCTTCTTCTTCGTGTGATGGCAAGCTCCAGTGACTCCGGCAACCTACTCCTTCGCATGATGTGGATCTCCGCATGACGCCAACTAGGTGAGAAGAAGGAGGGGTTGATATGTAAAAACACATTTTTTTTTAAAATGCATGTGGCATTTACTTCTAATGAAAACAATAATGCTGTTTACTTTCATCATTGTTTAAAATGTTGTTATGTACTATAATTTCTTGGAAAATAATAGGGTATGATTTTAAGCCCACCTATATATAATTAACATTTTTTTGGCTTTTAAGCTATACGATGACTTAGACTGATTGATCTGAATTTAAAAATTTGGAAAGAGATAGGATAATTTTTCTTTCTGGCTTCTTCCTAAAAGTAGATGGAAATTATTCGTATCTTTTTTTAATTAAAAAAATTTTTAGAGGACTGTCGGTAAGGTCATTTATTTAGAACTTATTGGTTTTTAAAAACAAATTAAATAAAGACAAAGTTTAGGTGCAACAGATATATTTTTAGAAGGATTACTATTTTTTTTTAAGAAACATCAACTTTGAAAGCATATATATACACACACACACACACATTTCCATATAATTACTCTCAATAATAGCTATTGTGGTCCGTCAGTTGTATATAAACGTCCGTATAGGAGAAAATATTGCAAGTTGTCATGAAATCCCATTGTCAAAATTTAATTTCAATGCTTGAGAGGTTGCCGATTAAAAACCGGCTACAGTGAGTGTGATAAAACTATTTAGATTGTTATGAGTTACGTTGGTTATTGACAAGGATAAAAATTTTAATATTCATCAAATTTAATGGAAATATCAATATATGTGTAATTGATGTAGAATACATAATTTTTTTGTAATTTATTTTAAATGAGATTTTGAAAAACTATAAAATATTTTATTTTATATATAATTAAATGAAACTCTCAATTAAAATACAAAATATGCATGGTAATAGGTGTTCATGATATAGCGAGAGATAAGCATATGTTCACAAAATCTGTAAAGTAGTTGAAAGTCAACCTAATACATGAACCTTAAATCTAGAATTTAAACATAAATTGTTGTTGCCACAAACGAAGCAAAACGTAAACTCTCTCTCTTCATTTGTCTACTAGGGTTTTCTGGTCTCCTTTGAGCATCGCCCCCCTTTCTCCCTTCGGATAAGATGTAGTGCTATCCTTGGGCTAGCCATCAGATCTATGGCCTAGGGGAGGGGACGGTGCATAGCTGCATTTTCTCTAGTGGGACTGCGGTTGATGGATGTTTGTTGGGTGCATCTTGAAGTGTAAGGGTGTGGAGTGGTGGCAAGTTATAGAGAGGCAACATTGGGTTTTGGCTTCCCTAATTGGGTGTGCGACTACCTTATGCAGTGGATTTAGAGTCTTGACCCTTTGTCACGTTAGTTCTATGATCATGGGGAGGTGTTGCTAATGAGACTATGAAAATGCATTTTTTTATTGCTAAATATCATCATTTTGTATTAATATTTCTCATTAAATCCCTTAATTATAGCATTTGTGTGTTAATTAGTATTTTGGTGTGTTTGTATGAAAATATATTTAAAAATATATTTTTAGTGTGTTTTTATGTTTAATAATATTTTTAGTAATTTCTAGAATCTTTTTTGTGTGTTTTATAATTAATTAGTATGTAAATAGTTAAAACCGTAAAAATAATGTTGTTAGATTTTAAGTTGAGTCTTAAAATGTTTGTAAATAAGTTTTGAATGTGTAAATATATTTTATAATATTTTTTATAATTTCTAAAACTATTCCCGAGTCTTGAATAATATATCTGTTAAGGTTTGTTAATTTTAAAAGTTTTATTTTTTTTAGTGTGTTTTGTGTGTTTTATTATAAAATAATATTTTTAAATTATTGTAAAAATTATGTTTGTAAAATAATTAATTTTACTTTGTTTATTTTATTTTAGAATTGATATCTGCGAGAAAAATGAAGAAAAATAGTGCAAAAAAACCTCAAATGCATGAAAAATAAATAAATAAATAAATTAATTAAAAGCAAAAGATTGCCACGTGGCGACATTTGAGCTGCCAGATCAAACCACCCAGGAGATCAGAGCCATCCATGTCTCCCCTCTCCCTAGTGGAATTGAGCGTAGCCATCTCACGTGTGCGTCCTTTCTCCTTTATCAAATCCACTTACTAGTCAACGATCCAACAGTCAGCTATACCTCTTGCTAGTGCCCAAATCTCATGTGTCTGCCCAGTCAAAGCCTGCATGATTGATGGCTGTTCTTCACCTTGTTTTTGTGCTTGTCACACCTGATTACAAAGAAAAATTAGCCTTCTTAGGCTAATTAATCCGAGAAAGAAAAGAAAAAAAATAAGAAAAAACGTTAAAAAAAATAAAACAAAGATCATATTCAAATCTGATTTAATGAAAATGTAGGTTGCTTCTAATTCTTAAGTAAAAAAATCCTAAAATTACTCATTTTGGAATCCTAGTCAATTTGCATCAAAATTGTCCTAATAAAATAATAAAAATAATAAATAAATGAATGTAGAAATTCATGTAAATAGTAGATTTTCTTATCCTCTAAATGTCCACATCCCATGCATTGTAATACATCCCCTTCTCTATAGTTTGGAGTTAATTCTCTCCTTTTCTCTATTCTTAGGTTAGTTTTCTTCTTAATTCTAGTTTTATCTTTTTGTAAAATACTTCTAGTTTTTTGTTGGGGTGCAATTTAGTCAGGCCCAAATTGCTGACGGGCTTGTGTGGCCCAACGTTGATACTAATCGAATCGATTGAGCAAATCTTGTTGGCTGAAGCCCAATCGAATTGACGGTTCAATTGGTTCGTTAATCTTGTGGTTTGAGGCGTTTAACTTTATTGCTCAAGACAATTCATACTTGATTCTCATCTTCATTCGATCGGATCGATCTTCTCAAGCTGATAGTTATTAGCACGAACTGGCGGTTATAACACGTCTAGTCATGAACCAAAACGTGGGGGAGGCGTGATTCTTGCAGCCTATCAACAATTGACGCGTGTCCCACTATTACAGTCACTTACAAAGCATTATCCCACTCCACCAGACGTTTAAGAGCCATGATTCTTCCTTATCCTCTATATAAATGATGGTTATTTCATTGCACAACACAGACAAAAAAATATATAGAAACTCTGCCCATTTGCTTTTTCATTTCTTTCTATTATCTTGTAATCTGTACTCAAAACACCATAGTGAATCACAGTAGACGTAGCTTTTTGTTAACAGAGTAAACCACTATAAATTCCGCATGTCATTCTTATTGCATCTTTATTTTGTTTATTTTACTCTAATTTTGCACACAAAATTGAGCAAATAGATCCATTTAAAGGTGATTTAAGGGCCCAAATTCCTAAACAACTCAATCTAGAATTCCATCATTTGATTGTAGATCTACTGTCTATAGTTTGGCACCTGTTGTGGGGCCTTCAAGTCATCAACTCCAAGATCTTAGACTCAGATTCAAATGGCAGACAATGTCGACAACCAGCATACTCTGGAAACCACAATTGAAGAGACTGAATCAATTCCCCAAGACAACCAACAAATGGAAGCACTTGTAGCAAAAGTCGAGGCCCTTAAAAAAAATGCTCCAAGAACAGGTGACTCATTCTCAGGAATGTGACAGAAGATTGGAGTAACTCAGCAGCGAGAATTTGGCTTTAAGAAGCCAAATTAGTTATCAAAACTCCCAAATGGCTTCACAATCTTACTATTATCTGTACTATGGATATTCAACTATCCTAGTATTGTCAACAACACAGTGGCAATCTCAACGCCACAGCCAGGAACCCAGCAGCCCTATAGCCCAATTGGGAGGATGCAGCCCTTGTATACACCTTCAACTCCAGCACCAGCAACAACACTAGTAGCTTTTACAGCCACAACAACCCTTGCAATGACAACTACTATGACGACAAGTACTTGTGTAGAATTCAATCGAAGTGACGATAAGATTGAAAGAAACGTAGGGACAAAACCGACTGCTCGATTAGAAGAAGCACCAACTATCACTTTGTTGACACCTAAGTCGATCCAATTGATGATGAGAGAGATGCTCAAGCAGAATTCTAAACTCGTAGAAGAGAAAATCGATCAGAAGGTTTCAAAAGCCATGAGCAAAACCCCGGCACTGGATGACATCTTGAAGAACGTTCGAGATACCCCACTCATAAAGAGGATCACTTCGGTTGTATTGTCGAAGTATAGAAATCTCATGTTCGCTCGGTCTAAGGGAACTTCAGATCCAAAAGACCACCTGTTGCAGTATAAGAATGTGCTCAGTGCCACGAGCATCCTAGACTTTATTCTTGATGAGATGATGTGCAAGTTATTTGCGTAGTCACTCAAAGGTCCAGCACTTCGATGGTTTAGTAACTTGCCAACTAGATCGATTGACAGCTTCGAAGACTTGACGAACTTGTTTGTCAAGGAGTATTCGATGCATATCAAGAAAGGAAACTGACCAAAGATTTGTGGTCTATCATTCAAAGCCCAGGCAAATCGCTAAGGACTTATATCGAAAGATTTAGCAAAGCACTCTCAGAGATTTCAGACTTAAAAGATAGAACAGCAAGAAAAGCATTGAAAAAAGGACTCCTACACAAGTCCCCCTTTAAATAGCATATGCTCTGATTACCCACAAACGATCCAGCAAGCCTTGAACTGAGCTAAAGGGTGGATTGACCTGGTGGAAAAGAATGAAAGATGCGAGCGAGAGTTCATGAGAACAAAAGATCAAAGCAGGTGGAGTCAAAAGCAACGACAACATTCGAATCGATGAGGACGGATGAGGACACCACCAAAGAGGGAGTGGAGACGAAAAGAAGACAGGTCACAATCCACCGCGAGACCGTTGTCGCCCCCAAAATATGCCCTTAGCATATCATCATCTGAACTAGTCGCTTGGCTCAAAGGAAAAGATTATGTTCGATGCCCGAGCAAAATGGCACCAAGTCGTTCACGTGACCAGTCGAAATATTGCAAGTTTCATCGAGATACGGGGCACTTGACAGTCGATTGCAAAGCCTTGTGATTTGAGATCGTGAGCTTCTCAAGAAAGGGCACTTAAGAGAGTACCTCTCTGAATGGGGGATGAAAATATATGGGCTCAACAAAGAGCAAGAGGACGAAGAGACAACCAAGCACAAGAGAAAACACCATCACCACCACCAATCAAGAAGATAATTGGAGCCATTTGTGGCGGCTCAGTTTTCAACTGCGATTCTATCAATCAAATGAAGGCTCATCAGAGGAAAGCGAATCAAGCGACTATTAGTTTGTTTGATAGCAAACACTATGAGCACGTAATTTTGTTTCACAGTGATGAGGCGTTTGGGCTTGATACTCCGCATGACGATGCCCTTGTTATCAGACTCAACATTATGAACTACGAGATCAGCAGAAAACTAGTTAACAATAGAAGCTCAGCCAACATCCTGTTCCTTTCAACATTGAAAAAGATGGAAATCAACGAAGAGGAAATTGAGAAATCCCTAATGTCATTGGTTGGTTTCAATGGCGAAGCAACAACAGCCATGGGGAGAATCAAACTTTCAGTGTATGCCACGGGGGAAAACAAGTTAACTAGTTTTCTAGTCATGGATTGCCCTTCAGGGTATAATATCATTTTGGGGTGGCCTTGGATACATGCCATGAAGGTAGTCCCTTCGACGTACCATCAGACAATAAGGTTTTCAATGAAGCGAGGCATTCAAGAGATTCGAGGAAGCCAGGAGGCAACAAAGAGCTGTTACGTCAAGATTATAAAGTAGAAAAAGGCTTTATAGCAATTACAGATAACCCAACAGAACAAGACGAGCAACCAAAGCTGTGTCAAATTAGCTCTAGAGCAGCTTGACGAAGTCCAAATCGACCCAGAGGATGAAAGCCATACAGTGAAGTTTGGGTCACAGCTCGAGGCGGGTATAAAATCCCAAATAATTTATTTTCTTAAAGCTAGCATTGATTGCATGGTCTCATGCAGATATGCTTGGAATCAACCCGAGCATAATCTCTCGTTGACTAAACGTCGATCCAGACCACAAACCTGTTTGGTAGAAGAGGAGAAAGCTTGGAATCGAACGAAACAACATAGTGAGAAATGAAGTAAGGAGATTACTCGAGGCTAGTTTTATATGCCCTGTCCAGTATCCCGATTGGCTTGCCAATGTGGTAATCATAAGGAATAAGAATGGGAAGTGTCGCATGTGCATCCATTTCACCGATCTGAACAAAGCCTGCCCAAAGGACAGTTACCCGCTACCACATATTGATCGACTAGTTGATGCAACAACTAGCCATGAGATTTTAAGTTTTCTCGATGCATTCTTTGGCTACAATCAAATCCTTTTGCATCCTGATGACCAAGAGAAGACTGCATTTATAATAAAGCAAGGGATTTTTTGTTTCAAGGTATGCCCTTTAGGTTGAAGAACGCGGAAGCAACTTACCAAAGACTTGTCAATATGATGTTCGAGCAACAAATTGGTAAGAATATGAAGGTTTACATTGATGACATGTTGGTTAAGTCTCTACAGGCTCATTTCCATGTTTAGCATTTAGACGAATGCTTCAACGATCTTCGAAAATATGGCATGAAACTGAATCCAGAGAAGTTCACTTTTAGAGTGACGAGCGGCATGTTCTTGGGGTATCTCATCACGAAGTGAGGAATCGAGGCAAATCCTGATTAGATTAAAGCATTTCAATTGATGCCATCTCCGAGAACCAAGCGAGAAATTCAAAAATTAATTGGTCGAGTAGCCGCACTAAGTCGATTCATTGCCAGATGCTCTGACAAATATCTTCCTTTTTTCTAGTTGTTCAAGAGGAATACGAAGTTTGAATGGAACAAAAAATGCGAATTGGCTTTCTAGGAATTGAAGAAGTACTTGACAACTCCACCAATCCTATCAAATCCAAAAGAAGGCAAACCACTCTACCTATACTTGGCGGTTTAAAAAACGACAGTAAGTTCGACCCTTGTTTGAGAAGAAGATACCGTCCAAAAACCAGTATTCTTCATGAGCCACACCATGTTGGACGCTAAAACAAGGTACTCAGTCGTTGAAAAACTCACACTTGCACTCGTCATGTTAGCTCTAAAACTCTGTCTATACTTTCAAGGCCACACTATTATGGTGTTGTCATCGTACCCAATGCGAGCAGTTTTGCACAAGCCGAACATCTCCAAAAGAATGACGAAATGGGCAATTGAACTAACAGAGTTTGACATCAAGTACATACCTCAGACAGCGTTAAAGGCTCAGTTGTTTGTAGATTTTGTCACCGAATCAACACACAAGCTTGAGGGACACAGATTAGAGACATGATTGTGCAAGTCGATGGATCGAGCAATGAGAAAGGATCAGGAATGGGAGTTGTTTTAAAGTCCCCAACAAGTGAAGAAATCAAACAAAGTTTTGATTGGGTTTCAGGGCGACCAACAATGAAGCGGAATATGAAGCTGTGATCGCTAGTATAAGGCTCGCTGCCGTACTAGGGGCTGCTGGACTTGTTGTTGAAAGTGACTCCACATTGGTTGTCAACCAGGTAAACAGAGAGTTCAAAGCACGAGATGAGAAGATGCTCCTGTATCTGAACCTAGTCGCCAAGCTCAAGACCCAGTTTGACCAGTTTGAAATAAAACATGTACCGCGAGAACAGAACTCCAGAGTTAATGCACTTGCAAATTTTGGATTGGCAGTCGAAGTCAACAAAAGGAGAATAATCCCTTTGGAACAAATTGACTGTCCTTGTATTATGCCAGTCGGGAAGATGAATTATGTTGACCCGAGGGACGATTGGAGGATGCCCATTCAAATGTACATTTATGATGGCTGACTTTCGGAAGACAAGCAGATTGCGAGAAAGATCAAAGTATAAGCTGCAAGATATTGCTTGATCGATGGGAAACTCTATAGGCGTTCTTTCATGGGACCTTATCTTCGATGTCTTGGGGAGGACGAGGTCAAGAAAGTCATTCAAGAAGTCCAAGAAGGATCATGTGGAAATCATTTAGGTCGGAGGTCACTACAACAAGGTTAAGAGACAAGGATTCTACTGGCAGACAATTCAAAACGACTGTGAGAACTTCGCTCGCAAATGCGATAGCTGCCGGAGGCATGCTCCCATTATGCACCAACCAGCAAAAGAACTATCCTCAGTTAGTTCGCCATATTCTTTCATGAAATACCCGATGGACGTGGTCGGACCGTTTCCTTCGGCTCTTGGACAAGTCAAGTATTTGCTCGATCTCGTGGATTATTTCTCCAAATGGGTTGAAACCAAAACATTTATGGACATTAAAGATCAGGATGTGGAAAGGTTCATTTGGAGGAATATCATCTGTCAGTTTGGAGTTTCGAGGGAGATCATCACTGATAACGGCTCTCAATTCATCTCCTCGTCCTTCAAGAAGTTCTGCCATGATTGGGACATTATTTTAAGCTTCTCAACACCATGTTATCCGCAAGGAAATGGCCAAGCAGAAGCAACAAATAAGACCATCCAAAAGAATCTAAAGAAGAAACTTGAGGCAAGAAAGGGACGTTGGGCCGAAGAACTCTCGATAGTGTTATGGGCTTGTCGAATGACTCCTAGAAGGGCGACCGATGAATCACCCTTTTCGCTTGTATATGGAACAAAAGCCATTATTCCTGCCGAGGTAGTTGCCCAAGAACTTCGAGTCAATTATTCTCTCTTGAACGAAGCAAAAAATGACGAGATGATGCAGGATGCATTGGACTTGATAGACGAGAAAAGGGACAAAGCTTTCTATCACCTAGGTTGCTACCAACAAGCTGCCGCCAGATATTACAACCAGAAGGTCAAGGTCAGAAAGTTCCAAGAAGGATAGCTCATGCTCAGAAAAGTCTTTTAGAATACAAAAGAAGCTAACGTTGGAAAATTGGCAGCTAATTGGGAAGGACCTTATCGAATACGGTCAGTTGTTCGAGACGGAGTATACAAGTTAGAGAAACTGGATGGATCCCTCATTACCAAGAGCTAGAATGTGAATCATTTACAGAAGTACTACATGTAACATTCATATTCTACTTTGTTATGTAATCGAACTACATGTGGCTTGATCCTTATGCATGGGGTATGTAGGCAGCTCGTGTACTATAAACGAGTGCAGCCGCTTTACTAATTTAAATTTTATTTTTGCAAGATCATTAACAAGTTCTTTTTCAAGAAAAGTGGTGCTTCGAACTTGACCAGTTCGATCTGAACAACCGTCTCCATTACTTTGGACTCGAACAGCTCGATCCGAAATCTTGCATTGCCATCATCTTAGCGCAAACTTCAGATTCGACCAGGTCGGTCCAAACTCTCACATTGCCATCCTCATGGCTCAACTGTGGATCAGACCAGCTCGATCTGTACGCTTTCACCTTGCCATCTTCATGGTGTAAACTTCAGATTCGACCAGCTTGATCTGAACTCTCGCATTGCCATCCTTATGGCTCAACTACAAATCCAACCAGCTCGATCTGTACGCTTTCACCTTGCCATCTTCATGGCGCAAACTTCAGATTTGACCAGCTCGGTCCAAACTCTTACATTGCCATCCTCATGGCTCAATTGTGGATCTGACCGGCTCAATCTGCACGCCTTCACCGCGCCATCTTAATGGCTCAACTTTGGATTTGGCCATATTGATCCGACCACTCTCTATAGCCTTTTTCATATCTAACTTTTGGACTTGACAAGTTCAATTAGCACTGCTCTTGCTACCATAATCATGGCCTTAAACTTAATCAATTCGATCCAAAATCATACTCATTAATTGGTGCCATAATCGAGGTTTATAAGATAAAGAAAATTTGATCAACTCCCAGATTGTGGTTTTACATTTTTGGTGTCGATTATAGCTTTATTCAAACTCTCGATCTTACGCATCTATTTCATGGCTCAAGGACGTGCTTGGGTCGATCGATTCTAAGAGTCTTATATAAGAAGTTTAATTTATGCCCGAATAGCGGCCGCGATTTATATTATAATGATCCCTTTCAATTGGATACTTTGATTTATCGTGTATTATTGGTTTAGTTACTTTTTGATTATTTACCAAGAGATTGATCGCAACATACGGGATACAAGTGTTGTTAGTCTACTGTTGAATTTAAAAAGTTGAATTTGAGATTTCAAGTTTCATTTGTCGGAATAAAATATTCGATACAAACAAAACAAGAATAACAGTTCAAATATAAAACAAAAGAATCTTTCAAGAATCTCCTCCCTCCACAAGTTGAGCATTTTCACCCTCGGTCGGCTCGATAATTGGAGGCTCAACGACTTCACCAATTGGAATCAAAGCAGAATCAGGCTCTAGGGCAGCGGGCTCGACAAAAACTTCTTGATGAACTGATTCACCTTGGACATTTGGGTCATCCGTTGATAACAATTCTTGGAGCTTCTTGATTTCTTCGTCGATTGTTTTGATGCTGGGTTGGCCTGACTTAAATTCTCACAAGGTCTCAATTCATGCCTTGAAGGAAGAAGTGCTGTGGACCTCAAGTAGCTGCTCCTTGATTTCTTCAATGTCCTTGTCTTTCGTAGCCACGGTCTTCCTTAGCTCATCAACTTCTTCCCTGGAAAGCTGGAGGCTACTGGACAAGTTCAGTACCTTTTCGTTTGACTTGTTTAATGCATCAGCTGTGCCGTTGAGCTCTTTTTGCTTTCTCTCTCCCTCTGATCTCATCCTCTTTAGCTCCTCTCTGAGGTGGTCCTTATTCCTCAAAAGCTCTTGCTCGTACTTGTGAGCAACCTTATTCGCGAAAAGGTTGTGAAGCAAAAGAGCCTGCATGATGGAATCTCAGTATGGAAGGATACGATCAAAATCGATAGTATTGCATATATTTCAAAAATTTACCTATCCCATTACTACAGACGATTCATTGTAGAACCAAGCGAACGGCTTCCCACCAAGATGCTCCTCGTCTTTGTCAAAATAAAAATTAACGGCCGCTCTAGTCGCCGCCTCCTTATCTTCCATTATGCTGACGTCTTTTGGAATATCGAGGGTCTTTTCACAAACCCTTTATTCGATGTCCTGGCCGAAGCTGAAGCCTCACCACTCTTTCTTTTCTTCGATGGTGGGGGCTATATGTTAAAAGGGGGAGGTGAAGGAAGATCCGATGAAGTGGCTAAAGGAGTCACTTCTTTTTGTATTGATGGCTCATCGGCATTGCTCCTCTTTTTTTTCGCCGCTTTGTCTACAATTCTCCTCTTTCACATCTCACCAACTGAGGGCAGTGTTACTTTCATGGCTGACAATGCGGCTTCTGTAAGACAAACGTCCTCGTCAGATAGAGGGGTAATATATTTTGACAGACCATATAGCCGCTAAAGTGCACCGCAGCATACAAAGACCTAATCGACTCGTTTGGGAAATCGAATAGGAATACCTGTGAGGATTTCTTTTATCGCTTCCAAATCAAAGTCCTCCTCAGTTGATCGAGCTATGAGATTTCTACCCAAGTCTATCCCTTTAGAGCTAATAACGCGTCCAACCCCGCTTGGAACCTTTCGCTGATTGGAGCCGGATGATTCAATTCATAATTTGCAAGGAAAGAGATTGCTTATGATTAGTTGGAATTACTGCTTGAAATATGAGAAGCAATAATACTTACCAATATGACCAAAAGTGAATGGAAAAGGAAATCGAGCTGTTAATTTGAAGGAATCGTGGTTAATCGACATAAAAAAGTATCACTCTTCCTAGTGCCTGTCAACGTTTACAAACTCTGTTATGAGGTACTTGACTGCCTGTACATGAAGTAGAAGCGACCCAAATTCTTGCTATTTGGCTTTAGATAGTAGTACTTGAGGAAATCGTATATGTCAAAATCGATTCCAGCTTCCTCTATCAAAACCATGAGGGCAATGAGCAGTCAAACCCCATTCGACATAAGTTGAGTCATTGAAATGTAGAAGTGGTCGATTATCTCAATCATAAACTTCAGGATCGGCAGTTGAAGGCCAAGTTCAAACCATTTGGTCTATACACAAAACCAGTTATTGTTTTGTGTATCTACTCGTTCCCCCGGATAAGGTAGTCATATTTCAACCGAGTTTGAGATTCTGTACTTCGATCTAATGGTTTGTAAATCCCCTTTTATTAAAACGGACTTTGGATTCTTTGTGAAAAATTATACTTCTTTGGTTGGAGAAATGTAGTTCCTCCTTTCGATCTATTCAATATAATCGACCCTTGTTGAGGGACCTACTAGCTGGTTTCGTTCTACTCCTTGGTTTAATGCCTCTCCGCTGGTTTTGGCTTTAGTCATTCTCGTGCTCAATTCAATCATGGTTTGTTGGCGGATCATTTCATCCACTTCCTTTTCGCCGCTACTCGACCAAGGGTCCTCGCCACTATTGGAGCTCGAATCAATGATAACTACCATCGACATTTTTATGGAAACAGGACTATCAAAGGAAAACTAGGGTTTCAAAGATGAAAATGCTAAAGAATCCTAAAACTTGGAAGGCGTCAACAATTCTTGAGTATTCTAGGGTCTCGACAGCCAAACAAGTCTAGCAGTCATTGATTTTCTTGGGAAATGAAGTGTGTTTGGTGTCAAAATGCTCGAAATTGGAAGAAAAACAAGATTGCAGAAAGAAAATCACAAGAAAATTAGAAGAGAAGAAGAAAATATTGCCTGGAAATCCTGGAGAAATTGAGAGAAACAAAGGGAAAATTGCCTTGAGTTTGAAGAGAGAGAAACGGAATGAAGAGGTGAGAGAAAATACGAGTTATATACTACTTAAGGGTACCAGATCGACAGCTAAAATAGATTCAGAGCCATTTGATCCAAGGGCTGGGGATACGCATCTTTTCGAGTTCCCGCTCAAACCGAGGCAATGTCCTTTCGAATCAAACGCGTGCGTCAACATTGCAGTGATATTTTAAGGGCTACCGATTGCATGATGACACGTGTTGCAGGTAATTAAGTATCATGATTTTTTGAGGAAAGGTAATGATTCAAGCACAAATACAAGATCTCAATCAAGGTAATGTGTCGTTGGATCAGAGCCTAGCCTTTTTTCACTCCTATAGTCCATTACATTGACTAAGGAGTGGGGGGCTAACTATTGAGGTATAATTTAGTCGGGCCCAAATTGCTGACGGGCTCGTGTGGCCGAACATTGATACTAATCGAATCCATCAAGCAAATCTTGTTGGCTGAAGAGCAATCAAATTGACGGTTTAATTGGTTTGATAATCTTGTGGTTTGAGGCATTTAACTTTATTGCTCTAGACAATTCGTACTTGATTCCTATCTTCATTTGATCGGATCGATCTTCTCGAGCTGACAGTTATTATCACGAACTGGCAGTTATAACACGTCTAGTCATGAACTGAAACATGGGGGAGGCGTGATTCTTGCAGCCTATCACCAATCGACACGTGTCCGACTATTGTAGTCACTTACAGAGCATTATCCCACTCCGCTAGATGGTTAAGAGCCATGATTCTTCCTTATCCTTTATATAAAGGATGGTTATTTCATTGTCCGACGTAGACAAAAAAATATACAGAAACTCTGCCCATTTGCTTTCCATTTCTTTCTATTCTCTTGTAATCTGCACTCAGAACACTATAGTGAATCACAGTAGACGTAGCTCTTTGTTAACAAAGTGAACCACTATAAATCCCACGTGTCATTCTTATTGTAGCTTTATTTTGTTTATTTCACTCTAATTTTGCACATAAAATTGAGCAAATAGATCCATTTAATAGTGATTTAAGGGCCCAAGTTCCCAAACAACACAATCCAGAATTCCATCATTTGATTGTAGATCTACCGTCTACATTTTTATGTCGTGAAATAGTTATGCATAGTAATATTCTTCTAGTTAATTTTAAAATCATATATTTTTGTTAAAAATGATTTTTTGATGTATTATAGACATGAATTGATACATTAAATACTTGATAACTCTTGATTTATTGTAGACAAAAAAATGGCATATTGCAGACTCAAACCATTTTAATAAATAATGTTAGAAAACTAAAATATAATTAAATTAATTGCCAAAATAGAATCTTTATTCCTTAGTATTGTTAAAATTGTTATTTTTCTAAGCTAAACTGCACTTATTGTTAAAGTTCCACATTCTATTTAAATGCATGTATTGAAATTCTATTTACATTCTAATTTAAATCATATTTCTTGTTGTTGAAATTCTAAAAATCATAAAAAAAATCTAAAAATGGATAAAGTAAAAAAAAAAATGTGAATACTGTAAATAAATTATAAATAACTAACTTTAATTCTCAAATTCTTTAACTATTAAATAAAAATAATAAAACTGATATATTAGACATTTGTAATACCTTTTCCATGTGAGACCGACCTTGAATTCGTTGAATTTTATAACTTAGTCAACCTTAGACTTGAGATTATATCGAACTTATACTTTTAGGCCCAAACAAGTTTTTAGCACCATTATCGAGGAATAGATAGATATAACGACAATATATTAGCATATTATATTTATGGCTGGATAACCTACCTATTAATTATTGTGCATATATATCTATATATTTATATTTTTGCACTTTTATTTTTCTGTATTTTATTTTTCTTTCTAACTTTCTAACATTTAACATTTATATTTCCAGCACTTTTAACTTTCTAACTATCTAATCTAACTTCTAACTTTTTACTTTTTTCTATAATTTTTATTTTTCTTTTATGTTAAAGGGATGATTCTACCATCCGATTTCGTTAATATTTCTGTTAACATGTTTATTATTGTTAATTGTTTTTGTTTTGTAGGTGCCAAAAATAACAAAATAAAAAAAAAAGCAAAAAAGCCAACAAAACGATAAAAAAAGTTACTGCTCACATTATTTTTATGTTAGTGTTCGTATCACTATTCACATAGACCAAAATTTTTGTTATCTTTTCTTTTTGTAATTCTCTTAGTTTTGCATGCACGCCTGGTCTCGAACAATAAAAGTCTTGTTGTTTATTTAGGAAAAGTCTAAGACCTGTTGCACCCCCTATTTTTTCTGTTACATCTTCACACTTAAACAAAATGGCAGATGATGAAAGCGTTAATAATGATAACAAGGTAAATCAACACATCATTAATCCTGTTATTCATTCAATGCGTGACTATTTGCAACCACCTCGTGAATCTACTTTATCGTGTTTAGGTTTTCCTTTTAATGCTTATAATTTTAGGTTTAAGCTAGGCATGATTAACTTGCTTCCAACTTTTTATGGTTGAAAGTCTGAAATCTATACTTGCATCTTAAAGAGTTTGAAGAAGTTTGTTCTACTTTCACTGATCAAAATATTTCAAACAAAGTTGCTAAGCTTAAGAGTTTCCCTTTTTCTCTAAAAGATAAAGCTAAAACTTGGCTCACTTCTTTAAAACTAAGATCAATTCGCACATGGCAAGAAATACAGACCAAAGTTTTGAAGAAATTCTTTCCAACTCATAAAATCAATGCTCTGAAAAATCAAATTTAAAATTTTTTCCAAAATGTAAATGAAGTCTACTTTCAATGTTGAGAACATTTTAAGGATTTGTTAAACTCTTGTCCACATTATGGTTTTGAAAGATGGCATTATATTAGTTTCTTTATGAAATGTTTAACTCGTGAAACCCATCAATTCATTAAAACAATATGCAATGGAGAATTCCATGATAAAGAACCTAATGAAGTGTTAGATTTTCTAGATAACTTTGCTAATGACTCATAATTGGCAACATGTTAAATTTGAAGACTCAATTAGGTCTAATCTTGCTAATTCTCAAAGAGGTGTCCATCAACTTAGTCCAACTTAGTCAAGAAAATGATCTAAGTGCTAGGATACCGTGTTTAACTAAAAAGATTGAAGCCATGGAACGTCAAAATGTTCAAGAGCCCAAAATTGAAACTTTCTGTAGTGTTGGACAAACTTTAGGATATTCAACCTTTGAATGCCCAATTTTTAAGGAAGAGATCCATGAAGATGTAAATTACACAAATAGTTGGACCCAGTTAGGAATCCATTTCCATCTCCATATTTTAACACATATAATCTACAATGGAGAAATTATCCCAATTTCAGTTGGAGAATTGATTATGCACAACAGCAATTTCAACCACCACCACCAATTCCATAATAAAATTCTCAAAATCATCCAACAATTCCACAACAATCTCTAAATGCACAATTTCCATCAAATTTACAAAATTTTCAAAGGCCTTCATAAAATTTTCCACCTTTTAAAAATCTTCATTTTCGAGTCTAAACTTATGAAGACACTTTGTGTGACGACCCGCCTTTTCGGCCGTCACTTAACTTTCATTAAACATCGTTATTTGTACAGTAATCTTACTTACTTGTAAGAAAATACTGAATTACAAAAAATTTTCTTTCACATTTAACTGTTGCGACTTTCGTCGCCATTCCTGTTGAGACTTCGCTCAACCTTTGTCTTTAAAATCATTTCAAACTGTTTCTTAAAACTGAATAAGAAACATTTACTAAAACATAGCTTAAAATATCATTTCATAATTGTACAATACATTTAGTACAATGTATCTTAAAACCTTTGAAAACATTTCTTTAAAACTCTTATTTCATTAAAAACCTTGGAAACACTACATTATATAGTGTAAAACCTTTTCTTTGCGTAGCGGAAGCAAACTGTAGTGGTATTCATTCCCACACCTCGCATCTGCCCTTCTGCAGCACCCAGCTCCTCTAACGGGTCCTACTGGTCATCCATAAGGCTACCTACAGCATGAAAAACTTCTTATGAGCTTACGCTCAGTAAGTTCAAACATAAACTCACAAAGCGTTTAAACATACTTTAAAACTTTTCTCATAAAAACCTTTTTCTTAAAACATTCCTCATAAGCGTTTTTCATAAACATACTTCATAAACATTTTGCATAACATTTTTCGTAAAACATTTCTTGAACGTTTTTCATAAAAGGTCGTTCATAAACCTTTTCTTAAAAACATGAAAATGTTCTCCATAAACATTTATCATAAAACATTCCTTAGAATGTTTTTCATAAACATAAATACGTTTTTCATAAACGTTTCACATAAAACATTTCTCAAAATGTCTTTCATAATATGACATATAAATACTTCATAAAAAGGCACTTAAGCAGAATCAAAATGCATGATTCCATTTATGCTCAATTATGAACTTTCAATTATGAGCATTTTATGAACACTCTTTTCTTACTGTAACTTACTATTTCAATTCTTAACTTTCCTTATCTTGCATTCACTTTCCTTTTCTTGCTTTAGTGTTCGTACCAACTCATTAATCATGAGATCATTAACATGATGCTTCCCTTGCGGAAGACTTGGGACCATCGATCACGCGGTCAAATACCTCACATCTTAGAGGTTAACTTTAACTTTACGTTCATTACCTCATAACACAGAGGCTGGTGTGACACTTTCCTTTTTATCCTTACTTTACCTTCTTATTATCTTTTGTGAGCATATCAAATGCAGTCACATCATATGCAAATACACTTGCAATTCATAACTTGTACCGTGAAATCTATTGCATAACAAATGCAACATATTACATATCAAATGCATCATGTAATGCAATCACCTTTTGCAAATCATAACATATACTCTAACACTTATTGCATAACATATGCAACATATAATGCAATCACATTTTGCAAATCACATCTTTTATTTCGAAACTGAACTGAATGCATAACAATGCATCATAAAACTTATAACTTGAACTATGAAACATTATGCATTGTTAAAATGCAAAACATGCTTTAAATACCTTAAAAAGCATAACTTGGACTTTTTAAACATTGTGCATACCAATATGCAAATAGACTTTAAACATAGTACTTGCAAATTCATTGCAAACCTCTCTTTGAATCTTTAAAACTTTTGCATAATAAATGCAAATATTCTTTAAAAGAAACTTGCATAATAATTGCAAGCTTATTTATAAACATACATAAAAAAGATTTAAAAATCATTTACTTTATGCTGTAGGTGAAGTCTGAAACTTACCCGTACTATGCTCTAGCGTTCTCTATTCCTTTTCTTGTCTCATTCCTTTCCCTTTCGTTAGTCGGCTCCTGTGTCCTGATCATACGACAGCCGACTCATTAATAATCTTCCTTTTTATCAATCCACTCGATTGATAATAAAACATAAACATTAAACATTCCTCCCATTTTTCATGATTCGATAAACTGTCGGTTTACCCTTTCCTTTCCTTAATTTCGTAACCCACCGCGTTACCTCACGTTTACTTGAACATTTCTCATTAAAACTCTCGTCACACATGACGGTTACGTTACTCAACATATTACAAAACATTTTCTGTCTAATAACGTTATGCTAAATCGGAGTGTCCGGCTCCGTTCTAGGCATTTTTATAAAAAAAACGATTTTACCCTTGACGGGTTTTTCGTCCATTTTGTAACTTAACAACACTCATTACTTAACTTTAACATTCCCTTACATACTTAATATGGAAAAATCATCACTAAAAAATGTTTCCCGACATCGGACGTTTCGGGTCCGTTTTGGTCATTTTTCATAAAATGACCATTTTGCCCTTCGTGTCATTTTCCTTCATTCTCACATAATACAGTGTACCAATCACTGATCATGCAATTTCATAAATCTTATGAAAGCATCTAAATATGATTCATACTGTAAGCGAGATTGCTACTTACTTGGACCCCGGGCTACGCAGGTCCGATTGTACCTCGCTGTATCTACAGTATATGAAGCATCCTCTGTAGTGCTCCTTAAGCTACCATACATGGCTAGGAGTGCTTCCTGGAGATCATACATTCTTTAAATTGTCATTTTGGACTCCGATAATGCAGTTTGAATTGCCTCGATCCGCGTGCAATTGGTATCAGATGATTTTCACCGGAGTGGAATTAGCTCGAACGAAGGTCACCGTTACCTTCAGAGCATCGAAACGAGTCAGGAGGCTGTCTCGGATCGTCGATCTGAGGTCCGAATCGCAAAATCTTAAAACGAGCCTTGATCGGCCGTTGACCGGCGTTAACTGGCCTCGTTGGTGGCTGAGCTTGAGCCTACCCCCCATAAATCGACCCTCCTGAGTCCATTGGTGGGGTCAATTTCTTCCAATTTGGCCTCCAACCACTCAAATCAAGGGTGGAATTCTCGGCCACAACTGACGGCGTCGATCTCTCTTCTCCGGTAGAGTTGCCGCGAAATTGGCCTCGGGGAAACGTTCCCCGTGGCCTTCTGAGCAATTCCCCCAAGGTGGGGTTGCTCGAATCCTCCTGGAACGACAGCTCCGGCACTCCCACGATGGCGCGCCTAGGCGGAGGTCGTCCGTGCTCTTCCGGCAGTGGTTGCTCGAAATTGAGGTGCCGAATCGCTTCCTCTCATTCCTCTGAGGGTGTTCGTGCCCTCAATTTGGCCCAACACGGCTTAAAACAGCAAACCCGAGCTCCCCACGGCGACGATGGCGGGCGTTGGTGCTTCACCGGCTGGCGACGATGCTACCGTGTAATTGAGTGGGGGCTTCCACTCTCCGGCTCCCTCTAAGTCGTTTGGCACCGGCGGTGTGCCTCACCGCTGTCGGGAACGGCGGTTCCCACGGTGGTACCACGACGGAGCTAGGACGGCTCCATTGAAGCCCTTTCAGCTGAAATTGAGCTGGGAACTTGGTACCTTCTTGTTCCTCTCATCACCCTAAGTCCATAGAGACCAAAATCACCTCGATTGGTGGTCGGACGGAGGAGAAGCAAGCTCGAAAAATGTGGGTCTCACCACCAATTTGGACGGCGCGTGAGCCCTCCTCCGGCGTCCTTTCGGGCTGCTCGGCACACCGTTGAGCTCAGCTCGTCGAGATCTTTCCAACGGTGTGGGAGGTGTCGAAAACGGAGCTCGAAATCTCAAACTCATTTTGAGGAGAGAGAAAATGTAGAGAGAGAAAGTGAGGAAAGAGAAAGCTTATATTTATCCTGAATTTTCCTCTCTTTTTTCTTTTTTCTTTCTCTTTGCTTTTATATAAAAAAGTGTAATCTACACTTTTTACGCAGTCCAATTCTGTACTATGTGACTTTACAACAGTCCAATTCTTACACTGCATTAATTTTACAGTGTAATTTTTATACTGCATAATTTCATCAGTGTATTTTCCTTACACTGTATTAATCCAATACTGTATAATTTTTCATGTTATTATACAGTATTTTTCCTAAAATCATGTTTTTTGTCTCAATAAAATCCTTAATTTAATGCATTTTCAATGCATTAAAATGTTGGGTTGTTACACTTTGTAGTCATTTATACAAGCTCAAAAAGCATTCATTCAAAAACAAGAAGTTCACAACACTCACACTTTTCAAGACATTCATGAAATTAAAGAGCTTTTCTAAGCTTACTTCTTCACTTCACATTCAAGAAAAAAGAAAATTTCCTACTTAACCTATACTTTACCCATCTGTTGATGAAGTTGTCTCTTCTAGTTCACCATTATAGAAAGAAAATTTAATTTTGTCACAACTTTTCAAAGTGGAAAAGCTCTTGATAAAAGCATTCTTTCAAAAGATCAAAAGTTTATTTCAACTTTGAAAAGTGATGATAAAATTAATAGTGATGAAGAAAATTTTGAAAAAGAAAAAGCTGTTTTGAAAGAAAAATTTGTTCCAAAGGTTCCATTTTCTGAAGCTTTTCTTTCAAAAGAAAGTCTAATAAAAATGCTAAAATTTTTTAACTTTTCAAACAAGTTAAAATTAGCAATTCTACTTTTAGATGCAATCAAACAAGTCCCATCTTATGCTAAATTTTTCAAAGATTTGTTCACAATAAAATGAAAGCATAATGTGACTAAGACTATATTTTTAACTGAGAATGTTAGTTCCATCATTCAAATACTATATTTTTAACTGAGAATGTTAGTTCCATCATTCAATATGACTCACCACCTAAGTTCAAAGACTCAAATTGTTCCACAATTTCTTGTATCATAGGAAACACTCAAATTAAACATGCCTTGCTAGATCTTGATGCTAGTGTCAATCTTTTTTAGTTATTCTATTTACCAAAAGTTAGGTTTAGGTAAACTTAAGTCAACATCTGTCATAATTCAGTTAGTTGATCGTTTTGAAAATTCCAAGAGGTATTGTTAAGGATGCATTAGTTCAAATTGATAAATTTTACTACCCAGTAAATTTTATTATTTTGGATACACAACCTGTTGCTAATTCAAATGTTAAAATTCCTATCGTTTTAGGTCATCCATTTCTTGCAACTTCTAATACTTTAATTAATTATAGAAATGGAGTACTAAAATTGTCTTTTGGAAATATGACCTCAAAATTCAACGTGTTTAACAAGGCACAATCTCCTTCTAAAAAAAAAGAAGTGAAGTTTGTTGAGGGCCATGCATCTGAAACATCTGTTGATCCTTGTAGTAGACTTGCCAATATCTTTGATTCAAATCTCCCATCAAAATTCAAAAATTATTCCATAAATGTTTTAACTAATGATACTTGAAAATTCAATTTTCAAACCTAAATTTAGAAATGAAATTTTTGAAGATGAACTTGAAGATGAATTTATGGGTGAACCTCTAGATGAAATTATGTATGAACCCATGGATGAGGAGGAGTTCCAAAAAAGATTTTTTAAAACATTTGGCAACTTAAATTTTTGGGAATGTTACTTGCTAGGAAGATTTAGGGTAACTAATTTTCTACCAGTCATCAACCTCATTGATTCTGACTCTAAAGATGAAATTATATTTATAGATTGATGCTTATACTATGTTTTTGTGTTTGTATTTCTGTATTTCTATATTTCTGTACTTTGCTTTGATGTGTTGCATTTTTATTCTCTATGTTTTTCCTAAAATTCAGAAATATAATTTCAAAAATTCATTTAAAGTGGCTGAGGTTATGGATGATATAATTAAGTTTGATTAGTTGGTACTTTGTATCAACAGCCTTTAGAAACACGTTTCAATGAATTGATTAAAAAGAATTTTTATAATTTTTGAAATTTTTCTTCAATTATAAAAGAAAAATACAAGAAAGTTAAAAAGTTTAAAAAATTAAAATTAAAAAATTTCAAAATCACAAAAATATTTTCTTTTTCTTTGTAAATAAGTGATGTTGTTTTTCTTCTTTTTTTATAGATCACTTCGCCCAATTATTATTTGGCCCAGCCTAAAATAACCTTTCACATGTGTTAGAAAAGTTTCCCCCTTGTCTAAATAGTATCACATCCTTTGTCTATAAAACCATTCACTACACATCCAAACCCAAAATTCTCATTTCTTTCTCTCTCTGCTTTTTCTCTAGATCTTCAATGTTTTCCCTAAAAATTTCCAAAAAACCTTCAAAATTTTTCAATCTTTTCTTGAAAATTTTTCAACTTTTCTTTGTTAATCCCACATAATCTTCTTAATACTCTCTTAAAGCTCTCAAATCCACTTAAAGCACTCAAAAATCTCTTTCTTTACAAGTTCTCAATTCACTCTCAAGAATCTCTTTTTCTCTCTCATCATAGATCCTAAATATAATTACCTGAAGAAATAATATCCGTTCCTTTCTTAGAAAGAAATTAGGCAAAATTTTAAAACTAGAATCACTCAACTTTAGGTCCTTTCTCGTTTGGAGCTAAAGTAGGAGAAGTCCTAGGTATTATCCCTCGTTTTCTTGTTTAAGATAATCTTTGTGGTGAAACCATAGGAACCAAAAAAATAGTAAAAAAATATCCCTGAGCATTAAAAACTTCTAATTCGTCACTCGGATGCTTTCATTATTTTACCAAGACATCTAGGAACTCTAAGAGAAATGTTTGTCATTACTAGCTAGAGTCAATTAGGCATTCTTAATAAACCAATGGGTGTGCTTAATGTAAATGGTTTCTTTGATGGTCTTTTAAATTTTCTAGACCATGCTATGGAACAGAACTTTCTTGTAGAGTTAGGAAAAAAGATTTTTATCTCTACTCCTACTGTTAAGGAACTGCTCTACCAAATGCAAGTCATTACTCCTGAGGCATATACTGCATCTTCAAAGCTTAGTAGGAATCGCAAATGAGATTTGCATCTTTCTCTCTAAACTCTTTAATCTTTCAATTTTACCTACAGCATGTTTGTTTACATTTCTCTGTTTTTTTTTTTTTTTTTTTGAATAACTGCTTGCTCTTTTTGTTCAATCTTGTTAAACATTAAGGACAATGCTCAATTTAGGTTTGGGGAGAGGGTTTGCATCAAATTTTTTTAAATTTAACCTAAATTTTTTCAATTTTGAGTCTATTTTTGTGTGTCCAAAATGGGACTACCAAGCGTCAAAAAAATAAATAAAATAAATAAATAAATAAACTTAAAAACCTAAAAAATTGAAAAATTAAAAAGAAAAAAATAGTGTGCTATGAGTAAAACTTTTAGATTCTTGTTTAGTGTCAAAATGGCTGAATGGAGGAGTTAATCTTGAAATGCATCTTGATTTGGTCTGAGAATGTAATCTTTATATATTTTTGTTTAAGCTTATGTTCTCCATGTTATGTGCATGTTTAGGATAGTTGAGTTATGGAGTCTTTAGCTTTCTTAAGATGTGTCTTAATCATATTTGCAACATATTTTATTATGTTTAGTTTGTCAACATCTGCATCTGGCAAAAAAACTAAAATTGAAAACATTAAAAAAATCAAAAAATTTAAAAAAATTTAAAAAATGTTTTTTTTTTTAAATACTGGTTTTCTTTGTTTTTGTTTTTCTTAAAGTGCCTCTTGTCTGATGAAGAAACATGGTTGTATCATGACTTGTTATAAAATTCAGATATTGTTTAAGTTTATGTTAGTTTCTTGTGTTAGCCTTATATTTAGATTCATTTTTCCTAAATTTTGAGCACTTAATCTTAAACTTTGATTTGTTATACTAATTTAGAGGTTGTTTATGTTAATATAATTTAGTTTATTTTTATGAAATCTTATAATTTATTTAAATCCATCTCAAGGCGAAATCCAAGATAATATTATGTTAAGGACATAATTTAGGCCATCTCTGAATCGTTTGAGCCTTTCAAGCTAACCTGTATACATTTTATATCCCTAGTTATCTCGTTGTGTTTAATGTTCTATTTTCTTTGTCATCCATAAATTTTAAGCTTAGCATTTTTAATAATTTCATATCTTTTCTATTACCTTTCACTCATAAGGCAAATGATCATCTTGGATTTATTTTGGGTTATGCTAATTTTATGGGAGGATGGAAAGGTTATGAAATGAACTTTGTTTATTCTATAAGTCTGTAAATTCACAAAAAATAAAACAAAAAATAGAAAAGTAAAAAAAAAGATATAAAAAATAATAAAAAAGTCGATGACAAGTGTAAGCTTACTTCAAGTCTAAAGTTTGTTACTTGGGAAATAATTTGTACATTTCAAAGGTTCGAGAATAATGTAAGTATCCCATGGATGAATTAAGTGTCAAATTTATCCTTCATCCTAACTTTTTACTTTAGCCTTACATTACAAGCCAAATAAAGTCCTAATGGTCCTTAATTATAGCATTTGTGTGTTAATTACTATTTTAGTGTATTTATGTGAAAATATATTTAAAAATATGTTTTTAGTGTGTTTTTATGTTTAATAATATTTTTAGTAATTTTTAGAATCATTTCTGAGTGTTTTATAATAAATTAGTTTGTAAATAGTTAAAACCATAAAAATAATGTTGTATTATTTTAATTTGAGTCTTAAATGTTTATAAATAAGTTTTGACTTTGTAAATATGTTTTGTAACATTTCTAATAATTTCTAAAAATATTCTCCAATGTTAAATAATAAATCTATGAAGGCTTGTTAATTTTAGGTTTTATTTTTTTAGTGTGTTTTATTGTAAAATAAATATGCTTAGATTATTGTAAAAATTATGTTTGTAACTAACAAATTTTAGTTTGTTTATTTTATTTTAGATTTCAAATCTGCAAAAAAAAAAAAAAAAGGAAGACGGCACGAAAAATGGCAAAAGGGGACCTCAAATGCATGAAAAAAAAAAAAGAAATTAAAACCAAAAGATTGGCATGTGGCGACATCTGTGCCGTCGGATCAAACCACCTAGGAGATTAGAGCCATCCACATGCCCCCTTCCCTAGTGGAATTGAGTGCAGCTGTCTCATGTGTGCGTCCTTTCTCATTTGTTAGATTAGCTTACCAGTTAGTGAAACCAACAGTCAGGTAAGCCTCCTTCTAGCGCCCTAATCTTGTACATTCGTCTAGTCAAAGCCCACACGATTGGTGGCTGTTCTTTGTCTGATTTTTGTGCGTGTGTCACATGATTATAAAAAAAAAAAAATCAACCTTCTCAGGCTAATTCATATGAGAAAGAAAAGAAAAAAAATAAGAAAAACGTAAAAATAATCAAATAAAGATCAAATTCAAATTTGATTCAATTAAAATGTGTGCTACTACTAATTCTTAATAAAAAAATTCTTAAATCACTCATTTTGCAATCCCAGTTAGTTTGCATCAAAATTATCCTAATAAAATAATAAAAATAATAAATAAATAAATAAATGTAAAAATTTATGTAAATACTAGAATTTTTTTTTCTACTGTATATACCCCCCATCCCATGCATTGTAATACATCTCTTTCTCTATAATTTGGAGTTACTTCTCATCCTTTCTCTCTTCTTAGGTTAGTTTTCTTCTTAATTCTAGTTTTATGTTTTTGTAAAATACTTCTAATTTTTATGTTGTAAAATAGTTATGCTTAGCCAAATAAAGTGTGTTTTTACTTTCAATATGTCTTTCTAAATTTCCTTTTTGCTGGGGAGAAAGGGAGAAATTTGGACAAAGTAAAGGTCAACTTTTGTAGTTTTTCAAAGTTTTCTAAGTTGTTATAATGTTAAATTGTTTTTAGAAAACTTATGATATTCATGTTCGTTGGGGTACGACTTGGTCTTGCCTAAATCATTCGTTAAGGCCCCAAATGGGAAATTGGGACCTTAAATTGGGACGAATCAAGCCCAACTTTTGTGTTTGATTCGAGGCTATTTGGTAAAGGAAGTATCATTTGACCAGCGCTTAAGTAGTTCAAGACTATGATTGATTGGATTGGATCGATCAACTCAGTCGATTGGTCACAATTCAGTCGATTGGGCACGATTCCTGCATTAACATTCTTTGTCGACATAGGTTTGCTTCTAAGTATTGGTTCAACGGATTGATGTATACAACCTAACAGTTGCAGGAGGAAGCATGTCAAGTCACAAACTGAGATGTGGGAGAAGCCTGATTCTTACTGCTAATAACGAATAAACACGTGTCCCATAACTACATGCATTACCAAACCCATTCTTTTTGTCAATTTGAAGCCACAATCTCACGCCGTCTTCTATATAAAGGGGATAGTAACTTCATGAAAAGATACAGAAGAGATCCAACAAAAACTCTACAAAAATATTACCAGATTTCTTACTAAATACCTTTACTTAAACAACTTGTAATTTGTATACCTTTTACTAATCAAAGTGGAGAATAGTGGACATAGCTCTCTTACAGAGTAAACCACTATAAATTTTTATGTGTAGTATCTTTTATTTTCTAGCTGTGTTTGATTTCTTTTTACGTATTTATTATTTATTTATTGATGTCGTTCTTAACATAATTCTTCAAAGTTGAAATAGATCCTAATAACAGTAATCTAAGGGCCTAAAATTTTGAGCAACAAATCTTTAATTGATCAAACATCTTTATATTTAATTGTAGTTATAACGTCTATAGTTTGGTGCCCACCGTGAAGTCCTTAGATTGCCAACTCGAAGATCTTCAAGATTCACTACCAAAAATGGCAAATAGTACAAATAGCCAAAACACGCCCAAAACTCAGAATGAGGAAACTTAAACAATTCCCCAAGGAAAACAATAGATGGAAACCCTCATAGCTGAGGTGGAAATGTTAAACAAAATGCTTCATGAGTAGATAGCATGTTCCTTAGAGTGTGACAAACAATTGGAACAACTTAGCAGTGAGAACATGGCTTTTAATTAGGAGCCAAATCAATTACCAAAACTTCTAGTTGACGGCCTACTTGTATTACTACTCATACTACAGGTACTTGACATTCCCAACCACAACAGCAACATAATGGCAATTTTAGACACTACCAGATAGAAACCCTCTTTCAGCCCTATTGGTAGGATGCAACTCCTATACACCACTCCAGTGCTTACATTAGCAACTATGACCTCAGCCACACTTGCATCGACGACAATAGCAAATGCTTAACGTGGCACGAATGAACGGAACCCCTAGATACTTAGAAATCAAAAAGAAAGTGTCAAGCAAACTAATCATGTTGGGGCTACACAAACACTAGCTTTGCTGACCCCTAAAGCCATCCAGCAAATGATGAGGGAGATGCTTAACTGGAATGCTAAATTTGTCGAAGAAAAAATTGACCAAAGGGTTTTGAAAGCTACAAGCAAGACCTTGACGCTAGACGACATCTCAAAAAACATCCGAGAGACTACATTCATAGGGAGAATTACTAGTATCATCCCACCCAAATATGGCAATTTCATGTTTGTACACTTCGACAAAACCTTTGACCCGAAGGATCACCTCCTGCAATATAAGGACGACCTCAACACAACTAACATCTTGGACTCGATTCTAGACAAGATGATGTGTAAGCTATTCGCATAGAGTCTCAGGGGACCATCCCTTCAATGGTTCAACAAATTACCTGTTGGAACGATAGACAACTTTGAAGAATTGGCATATTCCTTTGTCAAAGCTTTCTCAGTACATATCAAGACAAGCAAGGTGACTAGAGACTTTTGGTTAGTAATTTAGAGCCAAGGAGAAGCGCTATTGGCCTATATAAAACGTTTCAGCAAAGCCATCTCGAAAATTTTAGATCTAGAGGATAAAATAGCTTGAGAGGCTTTAAAGTAGGGACTCTTGCATAAATCCTCATTTAAGAAGAGCATATACTTAGAATACCCTCAAACTATCCAAAAGGCGTTGAACAGAGCCAAAGGATGGATAGATTTTGAAGAAGAAAACGAACGTTGCGAACGAGAACTTGTAAAGAATAGAGAGTAAAACAAGAGGGTCGAGAGACAGTTGAAAGCTCGACCAAATCGAAGAGGATGGATGAGGACACCACCAAGAAGGGAGTGGAGAATGAAAGAAGAGCAAAAGATACAAGGTGAGAACTAGCACTGTTGCCACTAAAGTACGCCTTGAACATATCCCCAACCAAGCTGATTGCAAAGCTAGAAGGGAAGGATTACGTTAGGTGGCTGAACAAGATGGCTGCAAGCCAATCCCACTACCATACAAAGTATTGTGAATTCCACCAAGATACAGAACATTTGACAATCGACTATAAGGTCCTATGATGAGATATTGTTGAATTATTGAAGAAATGACATTTGAGAGAGTATTTGTCTGAATGAGGAAGACAAACCTATGATTTAGACTGCCAGTGAGGTGGATCAAAAAGCTATCAAGCTCAAGAAAAGACTCTAGTGCCACAGCCAGTCATGAAGGTAATCGGAGCTATTTTGGGGGCTCTATTTTTAGTGGAGAGTCTACTAATCAGATGAAAGCACACCAACGAGAATAGTAAGCTAGGCGAACACAAGTTCAACAATTAAAGAATATAGGGAGCACACAATTTCATTTCAAAATGATAAGGCATTGGGGCTCGGCAGGCCACATGACGATACCTTAGTTATCAAACTTAACATCACATACTATGAGATAGAAAGAATACTCGTTGATAACAGGAGCTCAATGGATATTTTATTTCTTTCAACATTGAAAGAAATGGATATTGATGAAAATGAGATAGAAAAATCTTCTACCATATTGGTAGGTTTTAACAAGGAAGTAATTGTAGCATTAAGGAAGATCAGACTGCCTGTTTACGCTACAGGAGAAAATAGAATGACGAGTTTTCTCATCATGGACTACTTTTTTGGATACAACATCATACTCGAACGACCATGGATACATGCAATGAAGGACCACTTTCCATCATCGTATTAGATTCCCAATGAAATGAGGAGTACGAGAGATCCTCGAAAGTCAAGAAGCGATAAAAGTTGCTATACCACAACGATGAAGTAGAAGAGACTCGCATTATAGCAATTACAGGCCAATTTGTCAAATGAGTCGAGCAATCAAGAGTAGGGCTAGCCAACACTAGAGCAGCTTGACAAAGTTTAGATCGATCCAAAGCATAAGCGAAGAATAGTGAAAATTGGCTCGCAGCTTGACTTAGAGGTGAAATCTACGATAGTCAAAATTTTGAGAGCTAACAAAGATTATTTCGTATGGTCTTGCACATATATGCCTAGAATCGACCAAAGTATCATTTTGCGCCAGCTTAATGTCGATCCTAATCATCGACCAGTGCGACAAAAGAGGAGAAGATTTGGTGTCGAGTGAAACAATATTATAAAAGAAAAAGTGAGGTGACTGCTAGAAGCTGGGTTCATTCATCTCGTTCAATATTTGGACTAGCTGGAAAACATAGTAATCATAAAAGAAGAAGAACAGGAAATGGCAAGTGTATGTAGATTTCACTAATTTAAACAAGGCCTACCCAAAAGACAGCTACCCATTTCTTCACATTGATCATCTCATCGATGCGACTGCTGGCCATGAAATCTTGAGTTTTCTCGATCCTTTCTCGAGTTAAAATCAAATCCTTCTACACCTTGAAGACCAAGAAAAGACCGCCTTCATCACAGAACAGAGGATCTTTCGCTTCAAGGTTATTCCTTTTGGGTTGAAAAATACAGAAGCGACGTATCATAGGCTCGTCAACATGATGTTTTAAGAACAAATCAGTAAGAACATGGAAGTTCATATTGACAATATGCTGGTGAAATTGTTGCAAGCGAATCTTTATGTGCAATGTCTCTAAGAATGCTTCGATGTACTCTGAAAATATAACATGAAGCTAAATCCAAAGAAGTGTACTTTTGGAGTCATCAATGGAATGTTCTTGGGATATCTTGTTACAAGACAAGGGATCAAGGCTAACTTAGATCATATAAAAGCATTCCAACTGATGCCATCCCCAAAGAGTAAACGTGAAGTCCAGAAGCTTATTAAGCGAGTCGCTGCCCTTAGCTGATTCATAGCTTGCTTGTTAGACAAATGCCTACCTTTCTTCCAGTTGTTGAAGAAAAACACAATTTAAATGGAGTAATCAGTGTGAATAGGTGATTCAAGAGTTAAAAAGCTACCTTTTCACTCCACCCATATTGTCAAAAATTGAAGGATGGTGAACCACTTTATCTTTACTTGGCAGTTTCAAAGACAACAGTCAGCTAGCATTGATCAGAAAAGAAGACTCAACTTAGAAGCTAGTTTTCTTTGTCAGCCGCATGATGTTGGATGCTGAAACAAGGTACTTGATTGTTGAAAAACTTGATCTTGTACTCGTCGTATATGCTCGAAATTGCCATCTTCATGGCTCACCATCATCATGGCTCTAATTACATCCAATACTAGATTTGATCTACTCATCTAGTGTTCAATTTGACATTGGCAATACCATTGGCTTAGTCTAAATAAATCTAATTTATTCATTCAATGATTTATTCGAATATTTTGGCTCACTAACCATCTTTATGGCTTAAATGTTGGGCCAATTTTTGTTTAGGCTTGTTTATTACAAAAACATGTTTTGTCTCAATTTGATTTAGAGCAGTTCTTAAAATGACTATTCAATATTCGAGGCTATTTATTAATACTCTTCTATTCTGTGATAACCCAGAGAATTCAAAGTTTAATTATTCCAAAATGAATGAAGCTTTGAAGGGTGATATATGCTAGAAAAGACATTGAAAGATAAAGAAATTTCTAACTTGCTTCAAAAATAAATGAAAGTTATTTAGTACAATACCAAAAAAAATGTTAGTTACAAGTTCAAAAAAAGAGAAGAAAGGGACACATTTCTATTCGATTGTCCCTTGATCGGTTGGAGGGTCAACGATGACTAGCTCGTTTGTTTATGAGGCTTCCACTTCAATAATATGGGGAACTGAAGACACTTCAACTAGAGCAAACTTAGGAACTATAGTGGCTACATTAAGTCCTTTGACTTCAGGATCATTTGGAGCCAAAAGCTCCTCAAGCTTTACAATCTCGGCGTCAATGTCGAGAAGTTGGAGTTGGCCTACCTTAAATTCTTTCAAAGCCTCCAGTTTCGTCTTGATAAAAAACGTGTTGTGAATGTCAAGCAATGGCTCCTTGATTTCTTCCAATTCTTTGATCTTCCTCTTCACCTCCTCCTTCATTCGATCATTCTCTTCTTTCTTTAGACGAAGGTTACTACTTAGGTTTAGCACTATTTCGTTCAACTTTGTTAACGCAGCTATGGCATCATCCTTTCCTTTTTCACATTGTCTCCCTCTTTCTTTGCATTGTCCCTCTTGGTCTCAGCCTTCGCTAATTTTTCTTCTAGCGCTTTAATGGCCTCACTATAAGCTTCTCGCATTTGTACGTGGCCTTATTTGCAAAAATATGGTACAACTAGAGGGCTTGCAAAATATGCAATAGTTTAATATTCAATGGAGGTATAAAAACAAATTATGATTAAAGCAAGACTTGGTCAAAAATTTACCTACCTAAGAATCAAAGTTAATTCATTTCTAAGCCAAGAAAAGGACTTTCCCCCAAAGTTGTTTTCATCAAAAGTAAAGTTAAAATTTCTAAATGCCTTCAGAGCTGACTCTTTATCCTAAAAGATACTTACATCCTTAAGAACATTGAGAACTTTATCAATAACTACCTTACTGACATCCTCATTGCCTTTAGAAGGCTTGGCTATTTTCCTTTTCTAGGCTTTAGGGGCTAAATGTCGAATGGCAGTGGTGGAGGTAAATTTGAAGTATCCGTAGATGGTGGAGTCTGTTTATCTGAGGCATTCAATGTGCTCGCTTTGCCTCTTTTCTTTTTTGCTTCAGTAGATTTTGCTACATTCTTCCTCTTCATTGCATCTTCACTCTCCAGTGACGGAAGTGAGATCTTCATCAATGACATGGCGGCTGTTAGACATGTATGCCCTAATGGAGTAAAAATGTAATGAGTTTTTGGAGACATTTTTATCAATAAAGAATTTATTATTTATATACCAAATATTGTCCTCTTTACGTTCATATTTGTTGAATGGATGATAAGCAAACAATAGTCTGAGATTTTCGGTCAAAACCTTTAAGAATTGGGCATATGATGGACAGATTATGCGGAAGACACGATTCTTAAGGTGACGGTCTAAATCATAAGATCCGCAATCGAGAAAATAAAGTTGGGCGCTTTATTCATATAAAGATTGTTATGTTGTCTATATCTCTATTGGGAGATGGTTTGTCTTGACCATCGGAGGTGGACTCTGTGAATAGAAACATTGGCACGTTGTCATAGTTGACGATGTGTTGGATCGGGACATAAAGTGAATTGATTTGGATTAATAATTCTGTCTTGGCAAATCAATTCACTTTAGACAATCATTTGTATTGCATCTTAATCCTGAGATGACTAGTGGGCCTGTTGTCTTGACTTGTGTCTTTTGATATACCAAAGGGTGACACCCACATCTTAATAGTGGTAT